>JASDQU010189662.1:750-10845 GCA_032191745.1 Picea mariana | reverse complement strand
AGTACGTGGACCACTTCTGATGGCGATCATTCTAAAATTTTCCTTGGGTCTGCATGAACTGTAGTGGCTTGTGATTAGTGTGGATGACTGTCTCCTTCGCCAGAATGTAATGTCTCCACTGGCGGAAGGATTGAAAAATGGAGTAAATTTATTTGTCATAAGTAGGGTACTTACGAACAACATCTGATAGTGTCTCACTATGATACGCCATGGGGTGGCCATGTTGAGTGAGAATGACACCCACAACATAGTTTGAAGCATCTGTCTCAATATCAAAGGGATGTTGCAGGTCCGGTAATGAAAGTACTAGGGATGAGAACAAATGTTGCTTCAAGTCATCGAAGGCTTATTGTTGGGAAAATCCCCACACAAATTTTTCCTTACCGCCACCCTTGGTTACTTGGCTGAGGGCCCATGCGATATGAGAGAATCCCAACACGAACCTGCGATAGAAATTGGCAAGGCCCAAGAAGCTCCAAATCTTAGTGAGCGTGGTTGGGGTTGGCCATTCATGGATGACTTGGATCTTGGCTGGATCCACATGCACACCATGCTGAGCAACGATGTAGCCTAATTAATGGACCCTGTCCATGCTGAAAGAGAATTTTTCCAAGTTTGCATATAGTTTGTGCTGTTGTAGGGTGTACAAAACCTTCTGAATATCATGGAAGTGTTCCGCCCAAGTCTTGATGTAAATGAGGATGTCATCCAGATACACCACTATAAAAGTACTAGTGAAAGGTCGCAGGATATTGTCTATCATCCTCATAAAAAGTTGTTGGAGCATTTGTCAAACCAAAGGGCATGACCAACCATTCAAAAATACCTTCTTTTGACTTGAAGGAAGTCTTCCATACATCTGTATGTTCTATTGGGACTTGGTGGTAACCAGACTTTAGATCAATCTTGTTGAAAAATTTGGCCCCCGTGAGATGATCAAGGAGGTCATCGATTCAGAGAATCGGGTATCGGTTTCTCACTGTGATTTTATTTAGGGCCCGGTAATCAATGCAGAGTTGCCAGGTCCCGTATTTATTTTGCACCATTACAATTGGGCTCCCATAAGGTGATGAGATGGGACAGATGCGCCCCTTGTGGAGAAGTTCTTGGATCTACTTCTTGATCTCCTCATTTTCTAATAGAAAGTGGCGGTAGACTAGTCCATTGGGTAGCGGTGCGCCTGGGTTCAAATCGATGGGATGCTTGACCTAGCAGTGCATAGGTACCCCGGTAGGAGGGGAGAAGATATATAAGTATTCTTCCATGACCTTATCCTCTTGATCTATTGTGTGGAGAGATCGGCCGCGAAGGCCCTGGATGTGGCTGCGATATTTCTCTTACTCTAAGAGCGAATCATGAAGAAGACAAATTTCCCTTGGTGGTCCGGTGGACTGGTGGTCTGGTGGGTGGTGATAAGATTTTACATTCCCCCGGTGGTCCAGTGGCCGATTAACAGAGAAGAGAAGGCTCAAGAGTTTACTCCCCCCTGATGGGTAGTGGTCTGGTGTTCCGATGGTTGGTTACCAAAAGTATTAAGTGATGGAAAATCCTATAATTGGCAGAACTGTGAACGAATTACGCAGGAGAAATAAAATTCACAACAATAGAGATAGACAAAGAAAGATGAAATCGAGTAGAAGGATTTAAAGTTGATCCAAGTTGGCATTGGTTGACTATGGTTGAATTTGGTTGACCAAGATTAAGTTTGATTGACTCTAGTTAGCCATGGTCCTTAAGGGTTATGTTGGATTGTGATGCTTCTAAATATTTATGTCTCATAGTGACATTCATCTTGGTTGACTTATGTCAAATTGCTACTTTCTTAAATGGTTATGTGACATTCATTAAGGGTTATGCCGCATTGAGTTTGGATGACTTTGGTTGGCCATGGTTGTATATCGTTGACTATGGTCGATCATGATCATGTTTGACTATGAATGAATGTGGTTGACCATGGTTGACTATGTTTTACCATGTTTGATAGTGATCCTTAACATGATTATGCATTTTGGTGATCAAACATGTAAGTAGCAAAGTTAATGAGTCAACATTTGAATTTGTCACTCGCTTATATAATGACTTGAATAGATAATTAGTTTACATTCAAGGATGTTTAACTATGGCTAACCATGGTTGAATATGGTTGACCATGTTTGACTATGGGCAAATATAGTCAACCATGGTTGACTATGGTTGAATTTGGTCGATCACAGTTGACCATAATCATCTTGAAGGGTTGCTAAAATGATAATAACATTGACTATAACATAATTTATACATGCATTGATCATGTTATGTTGTTTGCATGCATGTGTACATACATTCCTTAAGAGTTATGTTGGATTGAGACATTCCTCAATGGTTATGTCATATTGCAACATTTGTCTTGGCTCAGTTATGTCTAATTACTACATTCCTCAATGGTTATGTTGCACTAGCAAAGTTCATTAAGGGTTATGTTGCATCAACTTTGATTTACCATGGCTGATTATATTTGATCTTATTGGTTGAGTATAAGATTATTATAGATAACTTTCACTAATTTAGATTGAAACACTATAAATATTCACCATTTTAACTTTATGAAAAACACTTCTCCTCTCCTCTAAATATATCAACCTTGATTAATTAATTAATTAATTTATATAATTCTCAATAATAAAACATTTAACTTTTTTATTATTTTTCCTTTACCTTTGTATTCTTTGTATTTGAAATTAAATATTAATGTTATGTTTTTTATGTTTTAATAATTAAAAACATGCATCTTCTTATTTTCTCACGAATTATAGAAATATACTTTAAAATTCCAAACTATACTTATTGATAATTTGCAATCACAAATTTGTTATTCTTTTCAAATCCAAATTTTAAAGTTTAAAATAAATTTATATCATTAAACTAACCTATATATTTTGAAACCACTATGATGATGATTATTTTAAAATAATCTGTTTTAATCAAGTGCCCTAATGATTAACTGACTCTGAATGACATGCACTAGAATTATTTATTTGTGTTAATTTTGATCTTTAATTTGTGGACAAAACAAAAAATATTCTTTTATAATTAAATCTCACAAACATGTTACATATTTTTAATTAAAAAATTGATTAATCTAAAAAAGCCTTTCCATGTAATTAAATAAAGATTCATTAATATCAACCATATTAATATGATCTTTTAATATGATCTTTTTGTTTGATTTTAATTAAAAAATTATTGAAAATTTTAATACAAATTACCAAACATATTTTATTTATACATTTTTAAATTAAAAATTATGATCTTTTTATTTGATTTTAATTAAAAAATTTAATACAAATTACCAAACATATTTTATTTGAATTTCATTAAAAAAAAAGAAATTATCAAAATTTAGCAGGATCAAAGTTTTATGTGTTACATAACTTTCTCATCATGGGTTTTTCCTTTTTAAACTAATTCAAATAATAAAAAAATAAAATTCCATGTTAATAAAAAAATTCAAATAATAAAAAAGATAAATCTCCATATTAATAAAAAAAAAATTGAATTTGTAAAAATGCAAAATTTCAACAAAGAAGAAAGATTACAACAGATTTAACCTACTTCGTAATTTTTTATACCAGTAAAAAAGAATGTGATTAAAATACATGAATGCAAGCATGATAACATAGAGTATTTTAAGAAACAATAAAGCAATTGTGTAGACATTTGTGACTTTTGATTCTAGTGTCAACATCAACATAACCTGATCTACCCATTCAAAAGATAACATGAATTTCCAAGATCAAATTCCTTGAACCCTACTCTCTAGTGGGGTCTTCGAGCTCCTATCACGAGATAATCGATGAAAACTTATCATGGGAAGAGATTGTGTGGACTTAAGTTTAAAATTATTGGATTTTGTTAATGATGATTTGCAATTTTACTTAATATACTATTTTTATTTTTTTTAAGAATATATATACATATAATTGAAAAAAATGTAAAAATTAAAATGTTCTAATTGTCACTTTAGATATATTTTTATCCAAAAATTTTAAGAAAAATGTCTCAAAGAAAACCACATGATGTGTTTATCTCCCCCTCTAATTTTTTTTAGAGCAAGCATATTAATATCACTATATCTTTGTGAGGGCTTATGATTATGAAGAGGTTTGTAGCAATCTTGCCACCACATAAATTGGGGGTTATAGGAGTAATACAACTCTCAACTATTCAGGAGTCTAACACAACTTTCAACTCTTCAATAGTCACTCTTGATATTGATGAATTTAGGTTATGAAAGCAAGGACAATGTTATGTTTGATTTGCATATCTTTTTATGTCTTCTTTAATTAATTGGGTGTTCATTTGATTGAAAACTTGTATTTGTTGTAGTAATATGTGTGCCCATTATAAGTATTATTAGGTGTGTCTTGGAAATGGCAAGGTAACATTATATGCCAGTCTTGCATGGTATTATGGAATTACATTTTTGTAAAATTGAAACATGAAACTAAAGTGAATTGATTGATTATTTGAGGGTTGTGGGTTCGAAAGTATAGGGGCATTAATAGAATAACTTTATTAAAGCTATTCTATTAATGCCCCCCACCCACATATAATAACTTTATTAAAGTTATTCTATTAATGCATATATGTGGGTGGGGAGTATTAATAGAATAAATTTATAGGGGGGGCATTAATAGAATAACTTTATAGGGGGGCATTAATAGAATAACTTTAATAAAGTTATTCTATTAATGCCCTCCTCCTCACCCACATATGAATAACTTTATAGGGGTGGGGGGCATTAATAGAATAACTTTAATAAAGTTATTCTATTAATGCCCCCCACCCACATCAAATTAAGGAAATTAAATTAAAAGAAAGTTCCTATGTTCCTTGTAATTTATGATGTTTAAAAAGTTCCTATGTTTAACTGATTTTGAGTTTATGAAAGTTGTTAATGATTGTTGAAAAGTAAAGATATCCAATATGTTTTTTAAAATTAATGTGACTAATAAATAGTCATCTTTAATTTTTTTTTAAATTTAAATATTATTAAATAAAAAATTCATATAATTCTAATTATATGCGTTCTTAAATAAATAAAATAAAATTGGATAACTGACCGTATTTATTATTAAATTTAAATTTAAAAAAATTAATATTGATTAATAATAAATCAAATACCGATTATGAAATAAACATGCATTTGCAAACTTGAAATTGGATTAATTATTTTCGGACACACCCTTAAAAATTAAAGGCCTCATCTAAAGGCCTAAACATCATAATTACCCTCCTATGGTTCTCCCGGGGAATCTCCTCCTCTAGGCCTTCTCTTAATTGTTGGTGCAGTTGTTCCACTACTCCTCTACCCCACTGCAGTTTGGGACAGTGCGCAATATTAAGCCTCTTTAGCGACATCAAATCCTCAACACTGGCAAGTTCTTCTAGGGCATGGCAATCAGACACGCTAACTACTTGAAGCTGTGTCAGCTGCCCCAGCCCCCGTATTCTTTTTAACTTGGAACACTCGTCAGCCATGAACTCCTTTAATGATCTCAACCTTTCAAGTCCCGGCAGCTCCTCGACATCAACACACGAGTTGATGTCTAGTTTTTGAAGGTTTGTAAGATTACAAAGCCCTTCCATTTTTCTCAGCTTAGGAAAATAATCCAAAAACAGCTTTACGAGTGTCGGTGGCAGTGCTTCAACCTCCACCAATAAAGGATATCTCTGATATTTTTATATCCGACAGATGTAAGCATTCCAGTCGGGGCAGCTCAATGGCAGCGCTTTCTCCTTCCACCCCCTTTTTCAATGGTAGCTCGCGTATCGGACAGTTTTGTACTGTTAACTTTACCAGGTTGTTCAACTTCACCACTCCTGGCGGTAAGGACTGTATCCACAGTCTTTTATGAACAACTCTGACAGCTAAGTCAACAATCCCAACGAATTGGGCAAAGATTTCAATTCGTCGCAACCAATGAGCCGCAAGTCCTTCAAGCTGCTCAGGTGACCCAGCGAACATGGTAGTATTTTTAAAAAAGGGCTTCCCACGATAAATTCTTCCAAACTGCTGAGGTTTCCGATATCCCGCAATTCTTGTAAACATGTATAGAGTAGATGCAATTTGTCTAGGGACTGTTGATGTGCAACTTGAGGAGGCAATACTTCCACACTAGGAGATCCTGAAAGGTATAAACGTTCAAGAGAGCGGATATTTGCAAATGTTTCATCCGACATGGTCAGATTGTGGCAATTTCCCAGATCTAGATGTTTAAGGTGTGTTAGCGATAATTCTTGTCTTGGGTTCGAGAGCATCCAGGTCTGTAGGTTGCACGAGGAGCGCCCAAGCGTAGCATGAAAAAATCTCGTTTTATGGCTTCCAATCAAGCGAGTAGGTGAGATTACATTGTCAACGGCCCGGATTCATCCATAAGGACAGATCAGCGGTCATCGGGATATCAGGGCTACCAAGTTGACCGATATATAGCATTAAAGAAAGCGACTATATGCCAAGACTAAATCTCGGTCGTCCGATCCAGCGACACATAGTGCAAGATCTAGTCGGCATATCGGCATTCGGGAGTTCGAAGGGTAAAAGTCCCTCGTCATATCACATCTCGAAACCCCGAACCCCGAAGTGCCGAAAGCACCCAGAGTCGGGCCCGCGGTATTACGGATCAGCCTCAGCCATCCATCCAAAGGGGACACCTGGTGGCCAATTGAGCCATCTCGGCGTTTCGTCCATCACGACCCCAAACCGCAAGGAGCAGTTCCTTCATATTCCCAATGCGCAAGGTGCCGGGAGCATCCATGACGTGGACCCACAATATCACCGAGTGTGTTTAGGACCGTCAGATCTGAGAGGGACGCGTGGCACCAGATTAAGCCATCTCGGCATTTCGCTCATTGCAATTTCAAAAGGCAGGGATTAGTTCCTTCCCATTCGTGAACGTCGAAAGCGCCTGCGGAAATAAACGTAGGATCGTAGCCCGTGGTCACTTGGGAAATAAAAAGAGCTTTGCAAAGGGGGCCAAAGGCATCGGGTCTAGTCGTCGAAAGGATCATCGCATCTCATGGTGCCATTTGATTTGACCTCAAGCCTGTTTTTCGCTTGAAGCAGTTGAAGGTGAGAAGGGGTGGTTGAAGCCTCTCCTCATGCATTAAGTATAGGGTATGAAGAGTCTGGCAAGCGGTCTGCTCGAGAGGGTCCTGTGTACCATTTCTTCCAAAGAGGCCATGTCAGGTCCTTGACCAACCAGAGGAGGTCTACACATGCTAGCTTGGCCCTTAATGGCTCAGCTACTTCCCTTGCAGGGGCCATGCGCAGTTAAGGTGGCGTCTGACAAAGAATAGCCGTTCGAATTTGGCCGAGGGGACACCAAGTCTTGGGTGCGCGATCAGCCAAAGTCTGCATGCGCAGACTATCAGAAAGCATGCAGACGCAATGTTTTAATGCAACGTCTTGTTTTTGCTGTTGTTGATTGTTTTTGAGTATATGTAGGCGTTTTCGCCATTTTTGTAAGCATCGATGGTTGAGCAGGGCTCCCGATTGTAAAGTTTTGGTGAAACGCTGGTCGCTCTGGTTAATGTATATGGCATTTGAGATTTCTTACTTTATGGATGTTAGCTTCTTTCCATCTCTTTGTTTACCGTGTTAGAATAGCTCGAAATTGGAGGATCCAGTTGAGTTGTGACTGTTATAGGATGATGTGGGTTGGATCACTATATTAGTCACATTGTTTTTAATCGGTCTCTGTGTTTTCTTTGCGCTGGATGGCTTGGAATTGGAGGATCCTGTCAAGTCGCCCCTTCAGTTACCCAAAACTCTGAACCAAGAGGATCTTGTATTTAGAGTTTTTCTTCTGCAAACTGTTGAAAGGCCCGTCGCCTGAGGCAGTCTTGCTCACCCTTCTCACAAGTCTTCCATCTATCACCCTTTAATCCATTTACTGACTAAAGTTGGATCAAGACCTCCCTTGCCTTCTACATGAAAGACCCAGTTTCCCGAGTTAAAGCTATCCCATCTTGAGTCTTTATCCATTTGATCACCCCATTAAACAAATCGTGACATAAAACTGATGGGCGTTGGGCTCTACTCCTACTAGCAATCCAGGGGTGACTTCCGTCACCAACATTTCTGGCGTCGTTGCCAGGGACGAAGTTGAAGATTTTCCCTGGGCAGAACGACATTGAGCCTCTGATTCTGAAGGTGCATCAGACATCAAAGCCCTTAAAGATTGTTACTTTGCACCTGGCAACTCCACTGTGGCGACTCCATTGTTTCCACATCACTGTTTCAGCTGTGACTACTGTTAGAACACCTAAAAGCTGACCCTAAGGAGCTTTCTCGAGAAGGTTTCAGCAGCTACTTTCTCAGCCTGAGAAGCTTCCTGGGGTAACAACAACGTTAAGATCTGGCATTTGATGGTGAACAAGGACCAGGCATATTTGAAGCTGCACATCTTTCTCCTGGCGACTCTATGATTCGAGGATCGATTGGCGACTCCACTGGTTCCATATGGAGAAAATTATGGCTCAAAGGTTTGCTTTCTGTGACTTTTCCCAGATAGTTGGGTTTCCTAATGCACTTCTTGATAGAGACCAATGGGAAGATTTCCTCCCTGAATTTCATGCAACAAGTTGGGAGGAACCAGCTAAGCATTTACTAGACTTCCATGAGGCTATTCACTGACACAATATCACGCATGAGGATGTCCAGATTAAGCTCTTCAGGTGTTCATTGAAGGGAGCTGCTTTTGAGTGGTGTCGATCTCTCCCCGCTGCGAGCATCCGCTCTTTAACAGGTTTTCATACAGCTTTCAATTCATTTTGTAAAGACTACTATCCAGCTAATTGTTTATTTGAAAATTGTTGTGAGGAGTTTTCTTCACTTCATGAAGCCTCTGTTAGCCCTGAAGACCAGGTCCATGATGAAGCTTTTACTGTGGAGGAAAGCATTTTCCAGAAAAATATGGAGGTGTTGAATGATATTAATTGTGTTAGCCCTAGAACGGAAGCATTTGACATCATATCAGATGCCTCTATTCTTTTAGATGTTCATAATGATCAACATGCCTCTTGTGGAAATTGTGAGTTTATAGAGCAAATGTGGTCCATGGTAGATGACTCACTTGGATATCGGGTTGAAGCAGATGTTCCTAGCAGCTCTGCTCATGATGACGAAGACCCCCTCTTTTTAAAAGAGGGGTTAGTTGTGGAAGAGGATTCTTCTCTTTTCCCCCGGGGGGTTTCTCACGATATATTTTTACCTGGGATTAAAGAGAAAAGGATTATGTATGAGCAGCCAGAAGCAGCAGGTCCCACTGTCCCTGAAGCAGAAATTTTTGACGGGATCACTGTTCTGGAGGAGGGTCATATCAATGAAGGACAACTCCTTTTTGATGTATATTATAGTGATGATGAGTAGCAAGCTTATCCTACATTTGATCACTATAAAGATACTGAAGAGCCAATCAGCAAGCAGAACCACCCCATGGTCCCTATTTATGATGAATATGAATCTGACCCGGGGGAGAGACAAGAAGAGGAAAAGGAACCAGAGGAACAACTGAGCACATATTTCATTCCAGAGCCAGTCAGCGAGCAGCTACCACCTGAGATCAGTGAGCCTACGTCAGTTGTCCACTCACCTGTGCTTATCAAAGAGATTCAATCACATGTGAGCAACTCTGTAGCAGAGGAGGCTATCTATCACCAATTTTCCGAAATTCACCACTCATTCTATGACCCTGTCGGCAAATACATGGAGCGACATTTCCCCTATGCCTTGGAGCCGCCCTATTTCATCTCAACTCTAGCCTGTAAGGAGGAGTTGAAGAGTGTAACCGTTCTGCTGTCACGGTTACACCATCTCCTGATAATCATTGGCAGAAGGAAGGAGTGTGTGGTATACCTAGGGAGGTAATATGGGTTACCTAGGGAGGTACCCAATGGGAATGTAGTTATGTGTTATTAGTGGAAGTCATTTAATATATGGGAATGTGGTCATTCAATGTAAGGTGGACTAGGTCCACTATATTAATAAAGGCCCACTATGGTAGTTGGATGTAATAAATGTGAGAAGGCTCTCTAGAAGGTTCCTAGGAGATA
>JASDQU010189661.1:0-14837 GCA_032191745.1 Picea mariana | reverse complement strand
AAGAGATAGAAAAATTAAAAATACTAACCTTGCAAGTCTAAAATCCGAGCTATGTAGATCAAGAATTGGATGTGTTAAACCAGTATGTGATAGAAAAAATCACGGCTCAAACAATCACCAGCAAAATTGTCACAACTATAGAAAATTTGTCAAAATTTGTCTTAAAGACATGTATTTATATATCGATGCTCGTCGATATATCGACGAACATAAATGAGTTGACCCTGAAAAAAGTCAATGCATGTTGCATTGCACATGTAGCTCGCATGTGTGGCACAAGTGTCGCTATAGAGACGAAGATTCATGGATATAGAGAGAATTTTATGAATCTTTCGCTATAGCGACGAACGTCGAGGCCAAACAAAATAAATAAAATAAATCCAAAATTTTAATGTATTTTTCCACGAATTATAGAAAAGTGGAAATATTTCGTCGCATTTTGAGCCCATATGTACTAGTGAGAGAGAAAATCGTTGAGCTAGTTGAAGGAGATGTAGGGCCTCCAAAGAGCATATCTTCATGGTGAAAAGGTATTCCTCCATCAAACATGTCAAGTCATCATTAAATCATCACCACCACCAAAACTCTAACCTTCCAAGTGTGATGTCATACCCCAGAAGTGTAGTGCATGGCCTCCAAAGGCAAGTTGTTGGGGCTAGCAAAGATATTGAATCACCTGCAAGGGATCCTCAAGTTCCTCCAAAGGAAATGTCCCTCATCCAAGTTTCCAAGAAGCAAGAGTGCATCATTCACCATGTGGGCTTCATGCCCCAAATGAAGGTCCAAGTGACCTTGTGCCTTCACGAAATGACTTCCACCTATCACGGCCCTGAAAAGACAAGCAAATTTTCCCTCCAAGGGCTCATAAGTCACAAGCATCATGTCAAGTAAGACATATGTAATAAAAGAACCACTAGAACATGTGCATCAAATACCCCATCTCAAAATAAACAAATTCTCAAAGACCTTATGCAACTTTCCAAATTTAGGTATGGGAGGGTTGTCATGGTGACCTATTGGGTGAATCATTCTCCAAGTTGAGTGTTTCCTAGGTGGACCCTCTCTAATTCATGTGAAGAGTATGAGATGGGTGGGGGGAAATACTTTTTGGCATGGCGTTTCTTAACATTCAAAGGCTCATATTGTCTCATTTATGGATTCCTTTATAGATGGTGTGTTTCCCTTCATCCACGATACATGATTTTTACAAACCCTTTTTTCCATTAATTTATTAAATTTTTTCCAAGTTTAATCTAAATTGGGACTTCTACCTAAGCATGAAAAACATTTCCCACATTAAATATACCTTGGTCACACTTGACCATGCTTCCCCAAGTTGAAGACGATATGTGGTACTTCTACCTAATCATGAAAAGCATTGCCCACACATGCTCTACCTTGGTTGGCATGTTCAATTAGTTATTTATTTTATGGTTCCCTCAATTTTTTTGAGAAAACTTTCATTGTTCTCAGGATCTTTGGGTGAGCATCTGGAAGTTTTATTATTGGATTTTATCGTTTTCTAGCTACAAGCCTCTGGGCCTTTAGTCCCTTCTTCCCATGAAATGAGGTACAAGCCCTTATTTGGTCAATGTGGCCTGAAAACCCAAAACATGAGGAAATAAAGGGAAAGAAACATGGAAAGTGGAAATTATGTGCATAAGCGATATGATGACTCATCAAGGAGATCCCCCAGTAGCAATCATTTCCACGAGGGTGACCACTTACTTGGAGAACAATGTCAACCACCAAGGTGAACAAGGAAAAGAGCATAATTTCCAAGAAAATGTTTTCAATATCAATAAAGGACCCTTTGCAACATATTCAAATGCTTCATTTACTAAAATGACACTTACCACAACATCGTACTCCTTACCTCATGGAGGAGACCTATTGTCCTCTGTGAGCCAAGCTGGTGTGGTGAATTGTGCAACCATCGATCACAAGGTTATGAGTGGTGTGATGTGATGCTCTACATGTTGATCTATTTCTCGGAACTCCATGCCTGCAACCTAAGGCACTCAATACATCATCTTCCTAGTTACCCTTAGAAATGGGTAGTAACATGCAACACATCTAGGTAAAAAAAAACTTGGTTGCAGTGTTTTGGAAAAATCTAAGGCTCCTCATTTTCATCTAACATTATTTTAGAGTGAATAAACATTATCCCACTATCACGATCTTCATTTTAATCGATTTGGTCAAAGGTATACCACCACTTTCATCTAAAAATAACACATTGGAAAGATGAGAAGACCACTTGTAAAATCTTCTATATATTTTTGACATAACCTAACTTTCACTCGTTATTTTATATTCATAGTGGCTAGCACAACTAGATTAGTTGGATTGGACTCCCACTCCACAATAAAGTGTGACACATCCATCATTGGCCTTCTTAGTGTGAAAATGATATCCATATGCCTACATAGATGGAAATCAATGTATCTATATAAATGTGATAAAAGGATGATGTCATATGTCTAGGAATTCAAACATTAACAACATAATACATGTTATAAATCAAATGTGAAATATAAAATGAAAAATTGACTAAGAGAATTAATTACAACATTGTTTCCCATGATTCTATGTTTAGTGCATCTTCTTCACCACATGGGTGCTAACTAGACAGCCTATATTTTTGGTTCACCTAGTCTACCACCCAACTGTTAGGACATGGCATTGATGTATATTATTTTAAATGATCAAAATAAGGAAAGACTCTACTATTCACATGTTTTAACTCTTTCCTTCCATTATCCCATTTTCTTCTTTGTTCTTCATAAATTCGAACCATGGTTGATTTTCCTTTGTGTTGTAAAAAATTAATTTATTAATGGCACCCACTTATGAATTTCCTGATGTATTCATAAAATTGAAACAAGTATTATGAGATGAAGTAAATATTTTCATGTTTGTGAAAATTCATCATATAGAAAAAACCATAAGATAATTCACTTACCTTTTATCATTTTTTTTCTTCCAAAGATCAGTTTGGAGTAGCTCACCTTCCTTTTTATCCTCATCCCAATAGTCATCCAAAACCAATTTTCTTCGGTTGTCATCAATTTTCTTGTTATGCTTAATATCATAATAGAAGGACTCATATGCAATGTACCCCTATGCCATAGGAAACCCCTCAAGTTTTTCCCTTTCATAAATAAAACCCTTCAACTTTTTCATGTACCTCTCCAAGAAGGATATCCAATGACATGAGACCACTCTTGTTATTTCAATTTCATCAACTAGGGGAATTAAAAGATGGATTTTCAAGTCCATGAAACTCATGGGTAGTTTCTTCTCTAACATATAAGAATTATCAACTACATCTTGATGTCATCACGGAATGCTAGCCATGTGAATCTCCTTATTGGCACAGGGGCAACCCAAGGTTCAATGCTTAAAAATGGACCAACAAAACCCCAACTACCAGCCCTTTCGGCGACACCTGTGAAGCAATCGAAGTCTCACCCGAGGTAGAAGCAGGGGGGTTACATGAAGCAAGTGTTTGTAACCATCCTAGGACACATATCTGTGATAAAATCACTTCACATAATATTTTGTCAACGCTTAGGAAGTGACATGTATTAGTTTATTAACCTCATTAACATCGCAGAGCATAATCAAATATAGATCTAGCGCAGTAACAACAAGTGATTATGCACCTTAAACACCTAGCACTTTGAGTTATATCTAACATTCATTTACCCTTTAACATAAGCAAAGTATTTAAGAAACAACATATATTTTTACTACACATCATAATCTAAGCACTAAGCAAAAACATAACAGAGATAACACTGCACAAAGCAAACCACAAGACACCAGATATACGTGGTTCACCCCAGGGTGGGGCTACATCCACAAACCAATTCGCCTCTTTATTATTTGCCAAGGTATTACATCCAATCACTCATGTGCACTAAGCCACAGAGTCGGACTTCGCACAAGATAGGAGATTTGCACACTAAGCACTAGATCCTCCTTTACCTTCCAAAACTAGATAAAATGCACAGAGCCACAGTCTACAAAATCATAGTCGAGAAAAATTCCTCGACCACTTACATTCCTTTGCAGACAAAGCTACTGTTTCACATAGAACTACATTCACTTCACTACTTCTACAATACATTCCCCTTTATTTATACTTTACAAACCCTTACAATAAGGACTAAACATGGGGAAAACCCATGGGTCGACAACTCATAAACTCATTACAAAACCCTAGAGGACCCTTTACTGGGTCCAAATAGCCCGCAAAATAGGTTAGATCTGCAATCTTAGCTCCTCCTGGGCACTCCTTCTTCAACCAACGTGTCGAAGTCCAAAAGTGGTCCAAAACTGACCAAAGTTTCCCCAAAACTTGGTTGAGGGCCAACATGCCCCCAACACTCACCTATGACTCATCCTGAGTCACTCAAGTATGGACAATGTTGCTTCAAAAGCCTCAAGATTAACTTGAGTTGCCTCGACTTGCTGCCTTGCTTGAGCCTCCTGCTCAGCAAGCTCCTAGACTGTCTTCTCTATAACAATCCCTTCCAAATGTTGTTCTACTTATGCAACTACTTGATCTAATTGTGAACCCTGGCCATCAATCTCCTCAAACACCTTGCAAGCTTCATCCTGCACAAGTTGTAACTTATGTGTTACTTCCATCACCTTACCCTGGAGGGTAGTGATATGATGTTGTACTATGCGCTGCTCCTGGGAGCTCTTCATCCTTTCCACTATTGTGAGCAGCTTCATCTATGCCTACAATGAAAATGCATGTTGATGTGCCTACTATAACTAAGCCTCTAGCTTCTTTAACTCTAGATCCTCAGTGAGGCATTCATATGTCTAGGCGCTTCTATCACTCAATTGTTTAAATACTGAGGCGAGGGATTTGATACTTGCTATTGTGTTTTTGGCAGACTCCTCCCTCTGGTCATGCACCTCCTATAGGGTGATTGACATTGTTTCGGCCTCCAGTTCAATTATCCTAGCCTGAAACTATTGGTGGGTCTTTGTGAGCTTTGCTACTTGAGCGTTGACAGGATCTTCCTCCTCCTATGCCAAGCCTGGCACAGAGCAACATGCTTTACTTATTGCTTCTTTGACCATGGCCTACTCTACAAGCAGCTAGTCTTTTTCCTTCTATAGTTGGGCTTCTTCAGCTCTCTTTTCCTCCTGAAGCTTTGCCTGAAACTCTGCTTTCTCACTTTCATAGGTAGCTACATTGTCTTGTGCTACTCGTAACTATACTAGGATTTCGTCTTTCTCCTTTTGCAAGGCTTTTGTAGCCTTCTCCTTCTCTTCTTGAGCTATCTAGAACTGGGCTTCTCTTGCATTAGCAAACCTTCTTAATTGGTCTAGTTTGTTCCCCAATTCTGCGGTCTATGATGAGTAAGGCGCAGATGGCGTAGTAGGCATTGTGCGGACCAAGCGAACATCATGTTGCACTTCCTTCAACTCCCTCTCAATCCTTTCATATAAATTCACCTGCTTCTCTTCGTATCTCTGCATCATGTCTTTAGAGGCATCCTCCATAGCTCCGCGGACCAGACTAATGTCGTCATCAGTGAGATTGGCTTCCAACTATGGCTTATTGGTACACGTTTTCTTCCTTGCTAAGGGTTTCTTTAGAGAAAATTTCCTCTTCTACAGTGTCACTATCCCAATAGGGGGATCGTCAGGTGGTGTAGCTTCGCCTCCTCCTTGCTCTTATTCTCCTTCATCTCCTCCTCCCTATTCTTCTGCTTCATCTCCTCCTCCTCCTGGCGAGCCAGACCCGTTATCTCCAGAAGTTTTATCTTCGTAACTCTCTATGTCCTAGACTTCGACTGCCTTTTTCTGCTTCTTCGTCCCACTGGAATATCCTACATGTTCAACTCATGTGACTATCAGGCTTCCTATAGTGTCAGTGTCAGATAACTCTGCATCGGCGACAGGTACAAGAAATTCTTCTGGCCATTCCTTTCTAATCTGCTCCATATCTTCATCTGTCAGCTTATAGNACTGCTTCGTCATGTCATTGGTATACCACAGGGTGGAAAACTGAGTGGCCAAGGGCTTCGTAGGTTCAATATCTGGGAAAGTGGCTCCTTCAACATCCGCCAAGCCACAAATGTGATCAATATGATCAACCAGCTGTAGTGAAACTCGTATCCTAAGACATGGGCTTTGCGACAATCCTTTTCTAGCTCATTTATGAGGTAGTTCACCTAATTCATTTGCATGCCCTCCACACACTTTCCTACGAGGTCGACCATGAACCCAATGACCTATGTGGGGAGGTTCTTCCTCACTATATTTCCAACTAAGAGTTGACAAGAAAGGCGCACTGTGCCATCCTGTATGGAGGATACCTTGTAACCTCGCATCCCCTTTTCTACCTCCCCATAAGATTCTTTGATGGGTTGTGCTAAAGAATAGTTTGATGTCTTCCCTGGATAGAACTGTTATGGGTCAGGACCCTTCAAAATTAAACCTTTGATCCGGTGGATCAGTGTCGCATCCACAATAATTCTTTTGTCGATCCATAGGTATCCTCCATGATAGCATGACAGGAGGAGTTTAACGCAAGCGTTAACCTCCTGGTGGCGGCCAAAATGGGGAATCTTCATTACGTTCAATACGGTTGACTGCACCAAGCCCTTAATCCATGGCTACGAGATGAGGCGATGTTTCTCTCTGGTTGTATTTGTTAAATCATGGTGAGGAGATTATATGGTGTGTTTCTTCCAGTCTCCTAAGTTGAAGTTGATGTTCTTCAACAGCAGGATTTGTCCTAACTGACTCCTGACTATGTGAATTCCTTTAAGAATGTATGCAGTGAACACGAAGTACTCGAAATATCAAGGGATACTATCATGGTTAACATCACCGGCCAGAGGCGGAATATATTCAGGCAGGATCGATGTTATCTGCTTCTTGTTAGCCAAATCACCGCGGTGCTTACTTCTTTGTTCAGTTACGGGGTTGATGCGGGTGGAACGACGTTCGGTCGAAGGAGAAGCCTGCAGTCCCCTAGTCGACAACACCTGAATACCTTCAGATATAGCTTTATCAACCATGATTTTCCTAAGAACTTCCTCTATAGACTTCTCCAACTCACTGTGTTCGCCTGACATTCTATCTTTTAACAAACAGGCGGTGTATAGTTTCAGATAACGACAGGCAGAACAACTCGACACTTGGGAAATTCTCATCTTAGCTCATTCAATCACGGGTAGAAAAAAGTGGTCCCAGTGCCACGATCAATGAGTTAAGTAAGCGGGGCAGTCGTGACGGATCTTCCAACGGGCAGGAAAATGCTTCCATTAATGTAAATCTATATGTTATGGTTTGTTCTGAATGTCCAAAAGCAGTCCATAAACCCATAAATGCATTTCCTAACCATTTTGGAGTGTCACTCTAACGGTCGAGGTGCCTCCAACGGTCATATAACTTCTCCAAGGTGAAGTCCAAATCTATGCGGACCTATTGTTCCAGTGAGGTTCAAACCCTGTGAACCTACCTCCTACGAGGTTCTATTCTGTGAATTCTTCCGTTTGGTTTCCTTAACTTCTTGTAGTTTTTCCAACTTAGCCTTCTTTTTATTGAGCTTCCTTGCCTTCTTTCCTGTTATCTGAGTCTATTTAACTGTTTATGGAATCCTCTTTCCATTTTTATTCTTATCTTCCCTTAGCGTAGTGGCTTCGCACTGTTGAGGTACCCTCAAGGATTCTGAAGTTAATATCCCTTTTCTTAACACTTCCTGAGTGGGCACACTTCTCTCTTTAATAGATAGGTCCTTCAAGCCTTCTTGCATTCTTTCAACCTTGATAGCTAATTCTTTTGCTTTCTATCCCTCCTGTGTTGTTACGTTGCTCCATTGCTTCGACTTATCCTCTTGTTCTTCTCTTAGTTGGTCTATTTTCCTAGCTATGAAATCCCTTAATTCTTGCTTTTTCTTTTCATTAGCTTCTTCCTCTGCTTTCCTTTTGATCTGATCCTTCTCAATCCAAGTCTTACCTAACAAAAGTGGGAAAGGGGTGTTGTCCTTAACAAACCTAATGGCTTTGAATTCTTCTTTAGTCGATGTTCCCTGAACAATAATAGGTACAATAGTTACTCTTCCACATAAGGTTATCATCTTTCCCTTAAACAAGCCTATCCTTCCTAAAGAAGGTACCACAATAGGATTTCCCAAAACTTCCCAAGTTTCTTCTGTCATAATATTCACTTGTGTTTCTTCATCCAAGACTATACAGTCTATGTCAAAGTCTTATATTCTTGCACTTATGTGTTTTTTTGCTTTCACGTTTTCTGGTAAACTGACATCTTTATGAACATCCATCATTTCTTTCAATGGTAATAACATAGTCTAAACTTCCTCTGATATTTTCTCTTTATGACTTTACTTAGTCTCTTGACTCTTTTCATAATTTTCTTGTCTTATTTCCCTCCCTTCAACTTTAGCAATAATCTTTGGACAATCCTCAACCTCATGACCAATAATCTTACAACAAAGACAAATAGGGCCTACCTCCCTCCCCTCAACTTTAGCAATAATCCTTGGACAATCCTCAACCTTATGACCAACAACCTTACAACAAAGACAAATAGGGCCTACCCCAGGGAATTCCTTAGCAAGATGTCTCGGCCTTCTGCAATTATAACACAAAGTCAATCCTCTTTTTCTCTTAAATGTTCCCCAATATTTTCTGTACTGCACACTTCCCCTAGGATCATAGTGTTGGACCTGTAATCTGCAAAAATTATTTCTAGGTTCCTGCATCCACTTATCAGTCTAAAAATTATTTCTATGCATAGGAATAACATATCTTTCTTCATTTACATTAAATTTACTCAAATCAACTCTTTATTTCAACTTCTCCCTAGCCTTCATACTAGGACATAATATATTAAACATACTTAAATTCATGCTTTCAAAAAAAAAAATTCACTTATCTTTCTCTTACCAAAGCACAAAGCTTGCTTCTTTTAGAATCTTACCTCTTTTCTTTAGAACATATTACTTTCTTGGCACAAAGCTTCATAAGTTAAGTAGAGTAGTGCGCACTTCAACAATAGATCTATGCACAGAGCTCCTCTTTTTGTTTACTTTAGTTCCCAGCAATCACAGTTTCAGGTCCCAGAAATAGAACCATTTGTTGGCACAGGGGTAGACCCAAGGTTCAACACTTAACAGTGCACCAAAAAAACCCCGACCACTGGCCATTTCAGCAACACTTGCGAAGCAAGCGAAGTCTCACCCGAGGTAGAAGTAAGGGGGGTTACAGGACACAGGTGTTTGTAACTAGGCTGGGACACAGATCTGTGATAAAATCACTTCACAGAATATTTTGTTAACACTTAGGAAGTGACATTCATTAGTTTATTAACCTCATTAACATCATAGAGCATAATCAAATATAGATCTAGCGCAGTAACAACAAGTGATTATGCACCTTAAACACCTATCACTTTGAGTTAGATATAGCATTCATTTACCCTTTAACGTAAGAAAAGTATTTAAGAAACAACATATATATTCACTACACATCATAATCTAAGCACTAAGAAAAAACATAATAGAGATAACATTGCACAAAGCAAACCATGAGACACCAAATATATGTGGTTCACCCCAGGGTGGGGCTACATCCACAAACTGCTTCGCCTCTTTATTATTCGCCAAGGTCTTACATCCAGTCACTCTTATGCACTAAGCCACAGACTCGGACTTCGCACAAGACAAGAGATCTGCACACTAATCACTAGATCCTCCTTCTTTACCTTCCAAAACTAGATCAAATGCACAAAGACACAGTCTAAAAAATCATAATCGAGCACAAGGCCTCAACCGCTTACATTCCTTCACACATAGTGCTACTGTTTCACACAAAACTACATTCATTTTGCTACTTCTACAATACATTCCCCTTTATTTATACTTTACAAACCCTTACAATAAGGCCTAAACATGGGGAAAACCCATGGGCAGACAACTCATAAATCTGTTACAAAACCATAGAGTACCCCTTACTGGGTCCACATAGCCCACGAAATAGGTGAGATCCGCAATCTCAGCTCCGCCAGGGTGCTTCTTCTTCGACCAACGCGTCGAAGTCCAAAAGTGGGCCAAAACTGACCAAAGTTTCCCCAAAACTTGGTCGAGGGCCAACACTCCTTTGGTGTAATCCAATATAAAAATGTGTTTATATTTTTGATATTGCATTTCAAAGGTCCTGAGGGAACTCATGGTTTACACAACCATGCATGAGTAAAGGATAATGATACGACAAAATAAATATGTAAAAAATTAAACAAATCATAACAATGTAAGTATATACTAGATAAAACTATGTTGTTGAAAAAGTAGCATGTGATTCACATACCCTTAGATGGTTAAGGTGGTCATGTGATTTCAACCCCAACATATGTCCTAAAGTGGAGTAGTTTTGTAGAGTTGAATCATATAAATAAGGCTCCTTCACACCCAATATAACATACTTCACTAGAGATATATCATTTTTCTTCAAAATCCATGGGACATCATCTTCTTTAAAAGGCCATGAGGGACCCACCTATCCTCTTCTAATTGTCTATCATTAGTGTTGTTTTTATTTTATTTTTGAAGCCATGACATGTATCCTACCACCTAATGTGTCACCCTTTTTTTATGATATGCGCCTCCATAAAGAAGATGAAACATGTTTTTAATATATGCATCGGATTTATAGGTGAGCATTCTAAATATGCTCCCAATATGGAATCTCATAAAATACAAATTGTATTTTCATCCCATGTGGCATATTCTCAACATAGGTATTGAAGAACTTAGGATCATCAAACATAGGTTCCCCATTTGACTAAAAAAAACTCTTCAATTTCCTTCTTCTTTGTATCATATGGCCTAAGCCAACTTAGTAGTGTCATTGGTTTAGGTATAAGGGTTCTCTCATATTTTCCATTGAAAGCAAGTATTGCACTCCTATAAGGGTGGTCTAGGCCTCATATGAAAACCTTTGAGAAGTAATGGCACAAACCACCCTTCTCTCCTCGGGGATGCGTGACCTCCCGGTCTTGGATCATTCAATCACTTCAGTCGAATTGACCATTTGGGTCCCTGCTAGAACCCAATTCAATTTTCACAGGTCCCTCTTTCTCGAAAGTGTAGGTTCTATCAAACCCGTGGGATATTTCTTGGCCCCTTTGAATAAATTTAACAACATGCACTATCGCTCTATGCTAGGCCCCTTTCCTCATGTGACCTCGGGCTATGACCCAGGGCTAAACCCTAAAAGGAGCTTTGGACTTCGGGCTTCAACATTTTCCATAATAACCAACTCCTTTTCCCCCCTGGACTCTAAATCACGAACACAACAGGCACGAGGATCAACAGTCCCTATCACTTCTTTATATCAACGACCCTCAATGCTTTGGAATTCAACGGTCTTTCCGTTCTGATCTCCCCTTCCTTTTGGAGCACCTCTTCTCCAAAATACATGGATCTCCTCCATGTGTCCTTCTGGATCCAATGGTCCATATTCACTCCAATCTTCGTGATTTCATGAAGGTTACCATTTTCTCTACGCAAATCTTCTGAGGTTCTTTCCCATGAAATCTCAGATCTACTTCCATGTCCCTCCCGATGATCAATGTTCAGGATCTGCTCCAGGATTTCGGAGCTTCGGAATTCTTTTACTCTACTCAACTGGAAAACCCCCGGAGAGTGATTTCTTCAGACTTCTAGATCTTTTGCCACCTGTGTTTCCTGACGATGGACAACCCCGCTTGGCTTAGGGACTTCAGCACTTCACTTCCCATTCTCCTATCAGTTTCTAGACTCTGATTTGACGGTCCGAATCTCTCCTCCTACAACTGATCCGTCGGCTTCTATTTCTCCTCCTCCTAAACTTTCGCTTTCTCCCGAAATTAGGAAAATCACCTAAGTATCAAAGACTGTGGCCTTCAATATTCTTTGTGATAACCTGACTGTTGGGTCTCGACAGTGCTTTTCCTCATGATCTTAGTAAGGAGAAATTTCTTTACCTTTGGCACACTCCTTGCACTTGGCTAAGCCTTCAAATGGCTTCTCGCAACACTTATCTAAGCATTGGTCTGGTGCGCTCCTTGCACAGGTCTTTCTCTAGAGTATTCAACAACTCTGTGAGTGTCCTCCTTTGACACTCCTCTCCTCAGAACTCAAACATAATTCCCTTTGTGCGCACTTGCACCTACTCAATTCCCTCTTTGCAGAGATCGATAGAGTGTTCAACAACTCTTTGGTTTCTATGCCTCCCCTGCACAGTTTCTCCTCCAAGGTATTCAGTAACCTTGAGGCTTCACTTTGATTAAGTTAATTATTCTAGTGTGCCCTCCTGGCACATTCTCCTCTAAATTCGACCTGAATTTTAGATACACACTCCTTGCGTTGGGTCACAGATTTTCAACACTCTGTCGTGCACTCCTTGCATTTAGCCTGAAAGAACCCAAAACAATTCCACTAACTCACTGATAGAGAATTATATCTTTATCCTTACATGTGAAACCTATCTCGTACATCGACAACATACATTCATAAACACATAGAAAACATTCATAAAACACATAAACACATGGAAATAATCGTATGCAAGAAAAAATTCTCTTTCTATTAATATGAATGCATGTTTACAGTGTGTACATAATCTCGGACTACAACAGAGTATCGACTCTCTCCTATTCTCTCAACAACTTATGCCAACAACTACAACAACCATCAGAACTCTCCCTTGGGAATACAATACAATGATTTATACAAGAGGGGCTTGATGAGTTTTCCCTCCAAGCTACCCTAGTGGTGTCTAATCACCATCAAAATGCATAACTACTAAGGAAGATTACAATGAGTGGAAATCTATTCCGAATCAGATCTAGATCCCTCCTACCGCCAGCCACTTAATGTGACCTCATCTATAGCTTGTGTGAAGGTAGGGCTTGGCTCCTCCAGCCTGACAGCATTCAATTTCTTTAATTACGTTTGAATTTCGAGGGGAAAATGAGAGTGTTCGTGCCTCTCCCCTCCTTGAATGCACACCAATATGTTGAATAGTTGGCGCATGCTGAGGTGGAGTGATGCTCCTACATCATACTCCACTGCTACGAAAATTCATCAGCTCCTGCTCATGAGCTTCTCAACTCTGTTGAAATCCTCTTGGATCCCAAACCTTCCCTTGGAGTTGTCCTCCTGATCCTCTACTTTTCTGCTGCTCTGCTACTCGTGCACGTCTTCCTCTGTTCATCCTCCCTCTGCTGACAGCTTCTTTTGATGACTTCCACATCAGCTCCCTTATCTCCTCTATCACCTCTTCCAGTTGCTCTATTGGTTGGATTTCTTTATGCAGTCTACTCGATTGCAACTCCTCATGTCGGCCAATGGGAAGATCAACATGGTCCCCCATGTTATCTTCATCTCTTGTGGCACTGGCTGGCCATCCTACTGTAGACTCCACTTTTGCAGATCCATCACTGAGTTGTTGCTCAGCTATCCCCTCTGACAGACTATCTTCTGCCAATTCTACTTGTGTTGGTTCAACGCCAGCTTCCTCCAATTGCTCCTCATGATGGTGTGTTTCCTATGGCATGATCATCTTCTGGTAGTGATCTTTTGGTTCTGGATTTCCCAACCAATCCTTTAGAAACTTCAACTCCATCTCCCACTAAGTGAGCGACTCAACTATGTGCTCCTCTTCCTATGTTGGGGCATACTTCAGTATCTTCTCCTTCTCAATGACAATTTTGGTTGGTTGTCCTTCTACTTCAACTGCACCTGCAACTTGTGCAATGGACTCTACTAGGCTACTTGGCAGGAATATATGAATTCCCCCAATGATCAGAATGCTCCCTTGATCCTCCTCCATTGTGACATAAGTATTTAACTTCTCATCATCTTCATTCACATGGTTTGTAATCCCACATGAATATTCATATGGATGAGGCCTTTATTCTTCCTCCTTTCCATCTATCAACACCCCTTGCTGACATGAACTCTCAGTTGAGTTCATCTCTTCTCCCTTTCCCACCTAGAAAATTGGGGTTTCTCCTCTTCCCTCTTGGCAATTTATGAGATCAACTGATCTCTTCTCATTGCCCACCTAGAAAACTACAATATCTCTGCCAGATCTCTTTTCCTCATAATTGAGGTTTTCATCATGCCTCAGCCACCTTCTTAACACTTGTTGTTTCCTTCTGGCCAACAACTTTTGAACAGGCCATCTGGATTTCCTTTTTAGAGGCCATTCGTACCTCCAGTGTATATTTGCCTCATGCTTCATATTCAATGCTAGCTTCTCCATTTCTTATTGGATTTTACTGAGATCCTTGTCAATATCTGCTTTTATTTTCTGTTGGCGATCTCCCCTTTGACCACGCTTATGGCCTTCAGTAGCCATATTTCTACCATCTGTTGCACACCTTGCAACAATCTTTACAGAGAATCAGTACTGTGTCTGTCTTCACCTGCTATCTACACATGAAATCAACTCTGACGCTACTTGATGTAGTCATACTGTCTCCTCTGCCTACAAAAATCAATTATCTGGCTCTGATACCACTTGGCGCAAACCCCCCTTCTCTCCTCGAGGTTGCGCGACCTCCTGATCTTGGATCTTTCAATCACTTGAGTCGAATCAACCCTTTGGGTCCCTTCTAGAACCCAATTCAATTTTCAAAGGTCCCTCTATCTCCAAAGTTCAAGTTCTATCAAACCTATGGGCTATTTCTTGGCCCCTTTGAAGAAATTTAACAACAGGTGCTAGCTCTCTATGCTAGGCCCCTTTCCTCATGTGACCTCAGGATCTGACCCGAGGCTAAACCCTAAAAGG
>JASDQU010189659.1:0-20277 GCA_032191745.1 Picea mariana | reverse complement strand
TAACCATCATGTTTCAAAATGTTGGAAAAGATTGACCACTTTCAGGAAACTTTCCAAGCAAAGGCAACTTGAAAAGAACATGCAAAAGATTTGCACTCATTGTCAGAAGAGGGGTCATCTCATTGACCAATGTTGGACATTGCATCCAACCACTCATCCACAGCACAAGAAGCAGTTGGATAAAAACATTTGCAAGAATGGAAGAGGAGATTCCATCATTGATGTGAGGCAGGATGATTCACAAGAAGATGATTTTCAGCAGAAAAATTCACCATTGAGTTGGCTTGGTAAGAAATGGTTAGATTTCTTGAGTAAGTAAGGATTGCATTATTTCTATTGTAGATGCACTTTTCAGCCTTATCTATTCATTTTTGTTGAAGTTTGACAAGTTGCAACAGTTATCATAACTTGCAAGATGCAAGTTTGCATGTGAATGCATTTTTCTTTTGAATGCATACTTGTGATATACCACCTCGTCAGGAGGATGTAAAAGAGGGGTATGCTGCTCATTTGTTACAGCCATATATACTTTTCATATTCAGCTCTTATGTACCCACTTTTTTTGGGTTTATGTACTTATGGTTATACTGGAAGGAGAGTTGAAGAGCTATGCACATGTATTTGTTTTTGTGAGTGCATAAACAATGAACTTGGTGATAGTGCAGCATGATTGATTCATGATTGTAACATGATTGTGTATCATGTTTGTTGACTTGTCATTTTGGGAAGTTCGATATGTTTCAAATGAGTCTCGAGTTGTGTCGATATTGTCTTGACGACCATGTGTGTCGATCATGTTTTTCGACTTGTGTTTAGTCAATTGTGTTGGATGGCTTGTAAGTCGATTTTGAGTATACCAAGATGCAGAAAAACACCATGTGCTTTGATGAAGCACAAGATGCGATAGTTTGTTTGAAGAGAAAAAAGATTTTGTTGGCAGCATTTTCAGTCTTGTGTCAATTTGTTTTCAAGATTGATGGTTTTCTTGGCTTGTGACAAGATGTCGCAGGAAAGTTTTTGCAGCCATTGGAGAGAAGATTTTGTTGACGCCAAAGAGTTCACAACAGGGACTTGATTCTCAGTGGGAAGGTTGGCAGTCTTCTAAGCACCGAGAGAACAGTGGGTCAGCAGCAGCCAGAGAGCAGTGGTTAAGTGACATAGCTAGTTGCAGTGCAAGGCATGTCAAAGTATCCAGGTGATTGTCGAAAATACTTTTCAAGTAGAATCAGTTGATAGAACTTGAAAGTAGAAGAGTATTGAAGCTCAGATAGATGATCATAAGCTTTTGTGGGTCCAAAATCCTTTCAGTGGGAAGGTGTGATCAAAATCTGGACCAGGGGTCAAAATTTTGCTCAAATTTAAAAGTGTTTGGAATGCGACAAAAATAGTACCATTGCGTCCGTCTCGTCTTCCTGATTCTGGCGGTATATTTACTTTCTCAAACGGAGTCCGTATGGAGAAGATATCGTGATCTATTTGCCGAGCCAAACAGGAAATTTTTTTTATGTTGACTGTACCAGTCCGTATAGTCCGTACAAGACATGTGGCAGGTCCATACAAGACATGTGGAAAGACCATACAGGACACGTGGCAGCTTCAGGTGATGACACGTGTTAGGCAGATTTGTCTTTTTGGGTGTACGGTTGGACCAATTCGGAGGTGACATGTGTCACCACTGAAAGGGTGACACGTGGCACGGGATGACGTCAGTAGCCTACGTGTCGGACGATGTCAGCAGCATACGTGGCAATGAAGTGGCAGGCATTTAATGGTTGACAGTTGGGCGAATCAAGTTTTGACACATGGCATCATTTGGGCGAATGGTAAGGTGCCACGTGGCCCAATCAAGGACTACCACGTGGCACCCGTTTATTGGCTCTGGGTAGATTTATTGGTTTATTAAAAGTTTATGGGTTCGTGGGGGTCGAACCCCGGACCTTTCCATCGTGCAAGGACTTAACATAATCCGCCTGACCACTAGGCCACATGTTGGCTCTTGTAATGCATATGAGTTGTAAAATATTTGAATTCGCAAAATATTACAAACGGCGGGGGACTCGGGCCAGGGCTTATCCCCGACCTGCAGTCATATCATTGCATTATATGACCATACATTTGAATGCCGCGCGGGGGTAAAATGTATAGCCTTTGTTTTGTTATGTTACCACATGACCGTCCAATGTGAAATTAAGCGCGGGGTTTCTAAAATGTTAGCCCGCGGTTTTGTGGGTTTTAAACATATGACCAAACCCTTTGAGCTATGGCACGAGTTGGCTTTCAAACGGGGTTTAGCCCGTGGTTCCATTGGTTTTGCATATGACCTTGCCTCACATACTTTTGTACGCAGATTCAAAACTATTCAAATGGTTAACACCCACACACCTGGACACTTGTCAAGCACTCATTCCATTTTGTAACGGAGCCCCAAATTTGCGCTAGGACGTGGCCACATGGCCCCCATGCGCCAAACATCTCCGTCCTTGGAGGCTCTAACTCCGCTAAAAGTGAAAAATTTTGGCACCAATTTCAGAGTGCGGATGGGTGTTGGGTTTAGGCACGGGAAACGCCCAGAAGCCAGGTTTCACTCACAGAGAGTTGAGAAATGGCGAACTAGAGACAGCAAGCTTGAAGGAGAAAAATGGCAGGAGGCCTAACTTCTTCATTTTTTGGCTAAATGAGGTGCCGAAAAAGCCCAGCTAGGGGTTTTTGGATGTTCTGAGTCCATTGGCACTATTTTCACAGGCATTTGAAGACTTCTTTTGTAGGTTTTTAACCATTGAAGTTTTAGGAAGCTCGAGGGAGCTTGAAGTCCTCATTGTTTGAGGCCTTGCTCAGATGAGCACATGTCTATTTTCTGTGACTGAATAGACATTTTTTACTAATTATTTTGCTCTAAACACATTGGGATAGGTTTCAGATCCATCGGAGGACTTTTACATGTGTTTTTTCCACGGAGAAGCTCAGGGAAGCTTGGAGGCCACATGTAGAAAAGGTCATGATTGGAGGAGACAAGATCCATTTTCAGAGTTCTAATAGTCATTTTTGGGGTTTTTATGTGCTCTAAACCCAGTGGTACAGTCTGTAAATCCATTGGAGTTGAGAAGAATCTTGTAAAAGAATATTTGACAAACTAATCCCAAAGAGCCTAGTCCGTTGAAGGAGGCTCAAGGAGATGTAGCCCAGAGAGGGGTGAACTGCTTTATCATCTTGTTTGTTGTGAGTTTGTTGTGTTATTTTATGCACTTTATATTGCTCTGCATTGGTTTATAACACCTAATTAACCTTTTAAAAGCATATTTCCTCACACATGAATATTGAAAAGAAGAAGCATGAACTTAACACATAAACCCTCTTGCATATTTTAACACATGAAGCAAGGTCCTGTAAGGTTTATTTTATTGAAGTAGAGGGTGCTTTCATAGCATAACAAGTCAGCCTTCTATTTTCAGATCACATGGGAAGACAAAGAACGACACCAAAAAATGTTGCGATTTCCACAAACTCCCCTGGCACAACACCGATGGATGTCGCTAAAAACAGTCATTGGTGGTTGAGATCAAAGACAAGGAGCCAAAACTTTATTCAGAATCTCATTCTAAAAATAATGGTAAAAGGCAGATCATCGACGCAGACCCCACTGCTATTGTCATGACCATAGCAATTCAACCAGAAGAACCAACATATCTTGAAGAGGGGGAGCACCTTTTTCATTCACATATGTGGGTGAAGGGGGGCCCGCCGCATTTTATTGTTGATAGCGAAAGCCAAAAGAACCTCATCTCACCAGAGGTTGTCAAATAGTTGGGATTGTCGACAACACCACACCCGCAACCATACAATATTGGGTGGCTTTGACAAGGATGAGATCTTCGTGTCAACCAACAATGTCGATTGTCATATGGCATCCAACCCTTCAAGGATGAGGTATTATGTGATGTTGCTCCACTAGATGTTTGTGATGTTCTTTTGGGCCAGCCATATATGTGGAAACGCCATGATATCTATGAGTCTCGACCCCATAGTGTCATTGTTACTCTGGGGGGTCATCTCTACAGGATACCAGAGGTAGTTCCAACTACTGCCCCACCTAAATAGTGTCTCAAGGTAGTATCTCATACTACAAAATTCAGCTTCTTCACAATCTATTCAAGAGGTGAACAAAAGGATACTACAACCACCACAGTTTCGGCCCAAGCACCTTCTATCCAACATAAGCAGGTCGACAAGATTGTAGCAAGACGCAAAGATTCCTTCTGCACACAGTCATCTAAAATAGCCAGACTGGTTAAAAAGGTCCAAACCTTCCAGCCAAAGTTTCATGATAGCCTTGAACAAGCTAAGCAACTCCACTTCTCCATGGAATGATAGAATAAAACCATGGAACTCAAATAACTTTTAGTGGTTGGACGCCTCTTCGCCAAGTTGTAATGGCATTTTCAACATGTAGGGGAGTAATACGAAGGTGTTAATATCAATACTAGTTTTCAATTCATTAAAAGAATGAAATAATAAAAAACATTGAAGGAATATCTTATCTTGGGTCCCGATTGAACATTGGATGGTCTTCATACTCCCTCATGAAGTAGTTGATCCATGTCTCAAGAGGAGGATTGGGTTCATAACCATCTTATGGGTTCCCTCGCAAGAAAAAGGGTCCCATCATCAAAATTATATCCATGCGTACATTTCCTCTTGTGAATTAAAGAGAGAAATCAAACATTAATAAAGTTTGGTTTCTTTCATCAGTTCTAGATATGTTCTCAAAAAAATTTAGAATATGAAAGATAGATAACAATTATAAATAGAATGTATACAATGTAATCAAAGAGAATAAACTAGTAAACAAATAATTTAACAGAGAGGTAGAGACAACAAGCTTATTCTTCCAAAAGTTAAAATGATACAAGATCATTGTCAAAATAATCATTATTACAGAATAATCATCAAGAGAATTACTTAGAATTAATTACCAAACCCTTTACAGGGGACCAAATGTCGGAAGGAATTTATTGAGACGAAATCAAAAACTAAATACAACGTTAACAAATAAAACAAAGTTAACTTTACTTCCCATAATACATACATGAAATTCAGACAAAGATTATAATAAATTTTAAATCGAGAAGTATTTACAGAGACAAAGGATGCGATCTGGGTACATTTAATTACAGTAAGAACCTAATTAGTTGGTTAAAGTTTATTAATGAGGGAACGTGCTCAAACCCCTTGAAAACCATTTCATTGTGCATTCAATAGGAGATGTCACAAATGAATGGGAAATGTACAATAAGTAATAACGAGAAGATCCCTTAATACAATACTTTTGAATTAATTTAATGTTTCAAGAAAACATCTTTGCAAGAAATTCCTAACTTATCTAGACGGAAATTTAATTATAGCAAATGAAATAACAAGTGAAGACCATTGTCGAGTTAGCTGTAATGCCTTAATAGAGACAAGTCATCAATAAATACATATTAAATTCAAAGGGTGAAGTATCTACGAAAGATATTGCAGAGACAATATTAAACCCTTGACGGAGACAGAGTTACGATTTTTACTCAAACAAGTTCTAGATTTAAGAGGTTAAATACCCATTGAATACCTACAGAGAAATGATTGATTACTTTTAATGTGGAATGAGGTTTTCAACCTTACTATACAAATAGACAGAGGTCGAATATGAATTAACCAGACAAGGAATTAAATTGTCAAGACTGTAACATTTTTTTTTATAAATGCAACAAGCTTCGAGGGTTACGACCAAGTTCTGGAATGGAAAGAATAACACCATAACTATATTTGGGTAATGACTTTCTTACCAGGTCTGTAATTTTGCAAAGTCTCTAGGTTGACGGTCATGTTGCACAGAGTCTTTCTCTTGCTAGAACTACCCGAACAAGGACCACAGGGTGTAACGATCCCTGTTTAATTTTTAAACCAAAAATGATTAAAAACTCAAAGGATTCTTTATTGAAAACGTTTCACAAGGAATTTTGGCCATGGGTTTCTGACTAGAGAGAAAACATATGGGCACTGGCATGAAGACTTGCAGTTTAACAGAGGAAACAAATAGTAACCCTATCCCTTTGAAGTCAAACACGAGTTAATGAAAATTCAAAGGAATAAACAATACAGGTAACAAAAACTTATTATTATAGTGGGAGTTATATCCCCGAAAGAAAACATGGAAAGACACCTAGAAGGTCACATTACAAGATGTGTTTTCAACCTTAAACCAAAAGAGAAGTATATCACAAGAAAGGTAACAGAATAACCCACAGAGAACACATTGCACAAAGAACTCCTCTTTATAAATTTCAAAGCCTATGGATCACATACCTATTTTTGTGGAGAATTTACCCACTAGAAGGTTTGTTGGTTCCTTCCTTATCAAGGTTGACCACCACCAGAGTAACTAGTCGCAAGGGTAGCGCAATGAAGAGGAAAAGTGAAAATGATACCAAAGGGTCAACTACAAGAAGCATAATGGCACCCCAAGTTCCTTGTTCGTGCGTAAAAGCGACTGGTACACCCTCCCACACCTCTGCCATGTTATTTTGACTGAAGTGGAGAACACACATTGGGTGGTTTCCTATAGTGTCAGGTCAGAGGGTACTGGGTAGGTATTACTCCATTAATGGAATTTCTATAACCTGAATGTCGACAGGACCTAACTACCGAGGTTCAAGTGTGACTTGGAATCCACCTCACTATGATTTAAGAACCACTTTATCATTGATTCATATGTGTCTAATATAGTTGTGTTCGGTGGACAGAGTTAGGATATGTGTAGGTTTTTAACCTTGTTGCTAATATTTGAATCACATATCATGTGTTATAATATAGTTTTGTTACACTAGTATAGTGTTGGAATTACATGGGTATGTTTGTAACCCTAGCTCGCATACCTATGGACATTTATATTCATGTCTCCTAGCTTATAACAATGCAAATAGTGGCATTATTTTTAATACTTGAGAATATACAAAGAGGCTATCCTGAGGTGACAAGGAGATTGTCCTTACATTTTGATGGTAGGAGAACCAAGGTAGGGGATTTAGAATTTGAGGTGATGGTGGCCTCTATTTGAGCTGCAATAGGAATCAATATACTAGGTGAGAAATGATTTAAATCCATGGCTTTGAATGCAGCCTATACCAAATATTTCCTTAAACCTAAACATCAAGCCAGTGATTTGTCTAAAGGTGTGCTAAGGAATTAGTTGATTGAGAAGTTTGACAGGATATTGAAGATTATCTAGAGACACTTTACATGTGAAGGGAGGTTTAACACATTTCACCAGTACCATATAAGGCTTCTGCTGCATTTTACTGGTAAAATTAAAATGGATATTCCCTACTGTTTGTTAAGGAGCATAGGTAATATGTCAGACAAGATTCAATCCAAGTCTAAGGATGTGGATACTAGTATCTTCCACTCTAGATTGATTAGAATGCTAGTCTTTGAAGAATTGGGTAAGAAAGATATCTCATGGTAACATTTTGTTGTTTCTTCTCACTTCAAGTTGGATATAGCATATACTCCTCAATCACAGAATGAAATCCCTTTATCACTCACTAGTGATGCTCAAGCAGGTACTAGCAAGAAGATAAAGGGTAGAGTTCATGTTCAAGTTTCATAGGTTATCGAGCAAGTCACATGAAATGAGGGGGAAGCTTGTCATTCCCCACAAAAATATTTTTCACCTCCTCCTCCACCAGAGTTAGAAGAAGTTTCTTCAACTACCAAAACTGTAGAAAAGAAAAGGAAGAAGCTACACTTATCCTCTTCTCCTCCAGCAACCCATACCAAGGGCATAAAAGATTTCATAAGATCATATGTTCCTAAAGAGGTTTTTGAAGAACAATCCCTACCAGAAACCCCTGTACAAAAGAAGAAGGGTAGAGGCATTGAAAAGCCCATGGAAAGGAAACAAGAAACCCTTGTGCAAAAGAAGAAAGATAAAAGTAAAGCTATCAAGAAACCTGATGAGACAGACAAGGAAATTCTTATGTAGCAGGAAGAGGAGACCAAGAAAAATCTTGTTGAGACTGTGCATGTCACTTTTCCACCTGACTGTCAGACATTCAAAAGATTAATCAGAAAACATACGGATGCTAGGAAAGAGGTGGCACAGTTGAAAAAAAAAGCCATGTCTGATAGAGTGAAGATAAAAGAGCTCATGGATGGCTATAGTCATAGCCTTGACCTGGCAAGGTTTGCAACAAGAAAGGCCCAGTCCCTTCATAGGCAGCTCAAAAACCTTTATAGGAAGAACAAAGGCTTTCAGTCTCAGAACTGGAAGCCCAAGGCCGAGTTGCATCATTTTCAGGATGAAGTAGCTCAAAGAAACTTATAGGTATTGGTTGAAGCTATTATTGAAAAAGAGACACCAGTAGTCAAAGATAGCATAGATGTAATATTCCTCAATTTCGTCATAAAAATAAAAATAAAAAATCTTCTATGGCGCAATAAGTTATAAACTTCGTAAAGTAGATTTATAAAAAGGAGACGACATCCTTATTGAATTTATGTGATACCCATGTATTCAAACTTATTTCTAGCATTACAGAGCCATAGACTAGCGTTTTCCTCTTTGTGAAGTCATACTAGCATTTGTGAAGGATTAAGGTGTAAGTAACTTGTAACACAAGGGAACCAAGCATGGTCTAGTTCTTAAGAACTCATTCTCTGCTTTAGTACATTTTCCCTCTAAACGTGCACAAGCCTAACTCTGTGGCCCAAAATGACTATGTACACAAGGTAAAGGCGGTCAAACCTAAAGTTTAACTATTCTTGAATTATTTGAAGTGTTTCATGGTTTTTTTTCTGGACTATGAAGGCATCCTCGACCATTCTTTGGTTGGTTGAGGATCCTTTCCCACATCTAAAGATAACCAACTTTCTAACTAGAAACGCACCCCAATCGGAAAGTTAGATTGTAACTTACCAGGTTTTAACCAAACTAACCATTGGTGCTAAATGGACTAGTAACAACTAGGGTTGATCAATCCGATACATAGGTTATTCAAAAGACCCAAACTGGCCCTCATAAATAAGACTGGAGGTGTTGGACAGTCAGGAGTAAATTCTCTGACCGGCCATTAAAGGAGGTGGGTGAGGAACGAGGCCAACCCTATACCCTCAACCAACCCAAGAATGCCAAAATTCTTAGGTCACATGGAATACTTTTCCTATTGTACCCACTACATTCAACATGCATCATTTCATGTTTAGGGTAGTGGCCAATATTCATTGTCTCATTAGCAAGTCTGCTTTGGAAGGGTTCTGCATTTTCTTTGCATTGTTCATGACTTTTACCTACAAGGGGTTCGGTAGTATGGAGCACTTCCCGACTATTGCTATTATCGGTAAGTGACAGTCTTACTTTCATATTCAATACTTAGTCAATCAACAAGATCATTTACTCTGCTTGATTCACTGTTCTTGCAATTTTCCCCAAGCATTTCACGTGAATGATGACTTGCCCGTGGCTCATATGATCTCCCCTAAAATCATTGTTGAATTTCCTCTTTGTGAACTTCCCCATGGTGCTTCATCGAAGTTATGGTCGGGGTTGATTTGACTAGGGTTTTGTAACAGCCCCATGTATACCTATTTTTCGGTACTGAAATCTCACTGGTAGATAGTTGATTATTGTTCTTTTCGTCTACAAAGAAAGGGGTTTTTCTTCACTTTTCTCGATTCCCAACTTATCAACAAGTACTTATGTCTGCAATTTCCCCGTTGAGAGTCTCCCTGAACAATTAGTAGTCAAACTATCCATTAGGTAATACTCAGACCCTAACTGTATCTAAAGAAAACTCGGGTTATTCTCTTCATGCCCACTTATTGATAATCTGAATGAGGGCAAAGTTGTATAAAACTGGAGTCTTCATCGTGGTGTTGTTACAGCATGTTTCTATAAATTATTCGTATGATATTGGATATATTAAAGGTTCGGTATAATTTTCTTTTCTTTGTCCTTTGTCTAAATGACCTAAACCTCATATTTACGCCTATCATGTGGCTTGTATAAATCTCTAGAAATCATTATTTCTTTTTTATCTATATTATTAGTTGGATTGATCTCGGATGCTTGTTACTAATGATGGCCCCCCCCTTTTGTTCTGCGAGGGTACCCATCAGGGAGATTTGGACTCATCCTCCCCCTTTGGGTCTGGACAATACGCGGTGGTTGCAGCAGAGAAGGTGTAAGATTTCCCCATCTGGAGTTAAGTGTTATTTCATTTATACTTTTGTATTTCATTAAATCATTTCCTATATGTAGAATGATATGTAATGGTTTTTCCCTAATGTTTGCAGGGTTTCGGCTATGCAGATACTTGGAGGACAACCATTTTTGTCTGCGTGAAAGGTAATTGGGTACCATTATGCCCTCCTCCAAAAGCTCCGGCAATTTCAGTCACAAGGGTTTATTCTCTGTGATAGAGGTTATTTAATGTTGTGATACTTCGATTTTTAAATTCCACATCCCAAATGAGGGTTGATTTTAAAACTAAAGGATTGGCCGAAAAGGCTCAATCTAATTTTATTATGTTCTAAATTGACATTTGAAGAAGTAAATATGATTACATTCTCTTGCTATCGGAGTAATATGAAGTTAGTTCTTTCACTCTTGTAGCTTCACTTTAAATCTTTAACTTCGTAGATCCTTGGTAGTATAGGATATGTTGGGTGTATAGTCTTTTTATCTTACAATTATAATATTTCAGACTGAACTTGAAATTAATTAGACAGACTGCTTATTTCACTCCGAGATGTACCCAATTTTTTCTCTTGCGCTTTCTTACTTCTGCGCAAATGGAATATCTGAAACTATAAGATTTACTGTCATGAATGGTACCGACTGGTCCATGTCTTAGGTAATTATACAAAACTGGATTAAAAGTTTATGAATTCTGTCATTTATGCCTGGTTTAGTTTCTTTATAAAAAAAAAATCATATGCAAAGGGCCATTCGTTGAGGATGCAATATCCTACTTCTGCAACCTAAGGTAGTATTTATGTCAAACGAGAGGGCATATGTATACTCAAACTATTTTTATGAGTTTCACAATAAATTTTCATAACTCCCTGCTTGTTTATACCTGTCCTCTTACTTTCATTCTAAGAAAATGCATGTGTAACAAAGTTAAAATTTCAGCTTCACTAACAGGTTCCAACAACTTTAATCTATAAGTCTGTACATATACTATCCATCAAGCCAAAGTTTGGTACTATGACAATACCTACAAGGAGTCTCCAGACTCTCTGTTAGGGGTATTTGCTTTACTCTCTGTGATGGTCAGCTGATTTTAACATGGTTGTTCGATTTGTCCTCCTACAATAAATATAAAATATTCTATTTTCATACAAGTGCCATAGTCAAATAGCTAGTTGGGTCAAATCATATCTCTACCCAATAGTCATAATAATTAATTTCGATTTATCAAATTCGAAATTCAGAATTGCCATAAATGGAAATTTTTTTCCAAATTCGAATTTACTAAAAATGGAATAACTTTCCAGCAAATTTTAAATTTCAAAAATACTTTATTTTTTGGGGGATGCCACAATAGATCCACTGAATAAGCATGTCATTGCCAAAAGGAATAAGTTTGTTGTGCCAAATGAGGATCCTCCTTCTACAAGAAAGAGTGTGAGGTTAAGTGTCAAGGTAACGAAATAGCTAGTGAAAGGTGAGCCCCATTTTTTAGGATGGTTCCTTTTTTGTGAGGATAATCTATTGTTGAAATATTACCTCTTCCACCTATACAGGCTTCTAAGTGCTCATTGTTCTAAATTTTGGGCTTTTTGTGAAGAACTAACTCCTTCAGCAGTAAGAATGAAGACATTTCGTAGTGCTATGGCGCTTCAAAATAGTCTATTTTGGTGTTACACTCATGTGCTACCTACAATGTTGCCAAATCACCTAAATATATTGGCATTCATACTACTCAAAGTTCCTACCTTCTCTGCACATGTTCAAGCAGGAGGTGTTGTGTTTTTTACGACGCTACCTAAAATTTGCACATAGACCCACAGTGGTGCTACTGAAATTCGCTACCTAATATCTGGCAGAGACAGAATTTGCACAGAGAAGCGTCAAAGTGGCTCTACCGAAATTCACTACCTAATATCTCGCAGAGGCCAAAGTTTGCACAAGGATTAGAAAGGTTTGGCGCTACCTTTTCTACTAGTCTAGTTTTGAAGTGCGCTACTGAATCTTATGAAATTTGGTGAAGGCACTACAAAGTGTGCTACTTAGAGTGATACCCAAAGAAGTTACCAATAGACACCGGGGATCTAGGAGGTTCAAGATCACAACTTTTTGGATAGTTGATGATGGAGAGAACTGCAGAAACAATAGCTGGCAGCATAATGACAACCACATGCTCCTGAAGGACACATGGCAAAAAAGGAGTTGCACAACAAAGAAGGATCAAGTCAGTTGAATACTGGTTGGATTAGTCACCAACAATTTCCTATTTCATAGCATAGGTTGTTAGTCAAGTTGTTGGATGCAATAAATTCTTAGAGATTTTCTTGGGAAGGAGGCCGACTCGTACCCCTAGCTGTTGTCTCCCTTTTGTTATAAATAGACAGATGAAATTCTTTAGTAGGTTTGGATGGTTGAGCAAGGCTCCCTTATACTGTAATATTTTGATGAAGTGACTATGAATTGGATATGTACTTGATTTAAGACATCTTGATTAATAGAAATCAACTTATCTTTCAACTTATTTGCTTATGATGCTAAATTTTCATGCTTTGAATGATTCAAATGAATGGTTGTGGTTATATTATGGTGGATATTTGATCATTATATTATCATGATGCTTATTTAGCTTCCTTAAGTTCTAAACTCAAGAAGAGCTTGTGTTAAGAATTTTTCTCCCTTAGGCTATTTGTAGGCCTGATGTTTATAGCAGCCCCTATATTTCTCTCATTGAAGTCTTCCCTCTATTCATAATCACTCCCAATTAATGATTGAATTTAGCCAAGACCTTGATTTCTGGTGCATGCTAGCCCTATTTTCTGAGTTGGAACATTATCATTTTGACTCTTTTCCATTTGACCCCTTTTAAAACACTCTTACATTCACACATAAGCTGATGGGTAATGGGCTTGCCTTCCATGCAATGTGAAGGTGACTCCTAGTGCTAACATTCTTGAAGTGAAATAGACTCAGGAGCAACTTGTAGATAAAGAAAATGATCCTCAACTGAAGATCAAGCAGGATTTTGACAAAAAAGTGAACAAAGAGGATTTGCAATTGGGCGATCTGGTGCTCAAGTGGGATGCACCGAAGTAAGATAAAGGCAAGCACGGTAAATTTGAAGCTTTATGGATTGATACTTTCAAAATCTCTGAGGCATTCTCTAATAACTCTTTCAAGTTGCAGAATATGGAAAATGAAGAAGTTTTTGGTGGCCTTGTCAATGGGCATTTTCTGAAAAATTACTTTGCTTGAGCCTTGAGTGGCTTTCCATGCCATTTTAAATATCATTTTTATTTTACTTTTGTTTCAATAACTGACCCCATAGACGTAGGATAAGGCACTAAATCTACTCATTCTTGGCAGCTCGCAGGGGGCATGCCATCCCCTGTGGAGCCAATGTTATCACACTAAGTTGCCTTGGGTTTTTAGTTTGTTTTTATCCTTTCCTAAGCCTTATATTTTAGTTTTTTAAGTTTCACCCCTTTTAAAATTATGTTTGTTAGGACCCCTTTGATAAATAAAGTGTTAAGTCATAAACAAAAATGGTTCTAATTCCAAAAACCCAATGAGGATCAAAACATAAGTTATGAATCAACACTTTATTTATCAAAGGGGTCCTAAAAAAAATAATTTTAAAAATGGTGAAACTTAAAAAAATAAAATCTAAGGCTTAGGAAAGGATAAAACAAACTAAAAACCCAAGGTAACTTAGTGCGATAACATTGGCTTCATAGGGGATGGCATGCCCGCTGCGAGATGTCAAGAATGAGTAGATTTAGTGCCTTATCCTAGGGATATGGGGTCAGTTATTGAAACAAAAATAAAAGAAAAATGATATTTACAATGGCATGGAAAGCCACTCAAGGTTCAAGCAAAGTAATTTTTCAGAAAATGCCCATTGTCAGGGCCACCAAAAACTTCTTCATTCTCCATATTCCGCAACTTGAAAGTGTTATTAGAGAATACCTTAGATATCTTGAAAGGATCGATCCATAAAGATTCAAATTTATCGTGCTTTCCTTTATATTGTTTCGATGCATCCCACTTGAGCACCAGATCACCCAATTCAAAATACTCTTTGTTCACTTTTTTGTCGAAATCCTGCTTGATCTTCAGTTGATGATCATGTGATTTATCTACAAGCTGCTCCTGAGTCTCCTGCACTTCAACTAGCTGCTGAATCCTTCTAATCATATGATCAGGCTCCCCTTGGTAATCTTGGAATAATTTTTCCACAGGTAAGGCAAGATGAGAAGGAAAAATGGCCTAAACTCCATATACCAGCTGGAAAGGGGAAATTCCCAAGGACCTGTTTGTCCTCACTCTATCATCCCACAAAGAAAATTTGATTTTTGAGTCCCATGCATTTTTGTTCTCCTCTAACATATTTTTAATGATCTTTATAAGGATTTTGTTTGAGGATTCTGCAAGTCCATTCCCTTGAGCGTAGTAAGGGGTAGAGTGAACCAATGTGATTCCAAACTGTTCACATAACTGAATCAATGGTTCATCCTTAAAACATGTAGCATTGTCAGTGAACATTATATTCAGACACCCAAACCTTGCCATAATGTCCTCAAGGAAACCAATGATCACTTTGTGGGAAGCATTCCTTGTAGGAATAGCTTCAATCCCCTTAGTAAAGTAATTTTTAGCAGTCAAGATCCATCTATGTTGACCACTGGAAGTGGGATGAATTTCCTTGATAAAATCTAGGCCCCAGTGCTGAAAAGGTCCTGAAGCTACCACAAGCTTTAATGGAAAAGAATTAAGTTGTTTCTTTCTAGAGAACTTATGACACTTAGCATAGGCTCTGATATTATCACAAACATTGGTGAACAAACTAGGCCAGAAGTACCCAGCCCTGAGAATCTTTTATTTCATGGTTCTCCAATAATGATCCCCCCCACATAAACTGTCATGAAAATCAAACATAATCTTTCGGGCTTCTTGTGGGTATAGGCATCTGAAAAGCACTCCTAATGAGTCTTTCCAATACAAAACTTGATCAACAAGGCAATATTTTATTAATTTAAGTTTTAAGGATCTCACTTTGTTCTTTTCCATACCATTTGGAGGATGTAAATTCTGTAGGAACAATATAATGTCCTTGTACCAGCTGCAATCTACCAATGCAGAGATGAATTGAGAACCTTTATCAATTGATTCAACCTACTGATTTTGTGAACATGAGTGGATGAAATTCACCCCCAATGCTGAGAAATTAGATTCATCCAATACATTGGCTAAACCCTGGCCTTTAACCAATTTGGTAGGCTTAATTTCCAAATCAAATTCAAGGATTTTAGCAATCCACTTACTCCTTTTTCCGTCTATATCAGGCTGAATAAGAATTTATTTTACTGCAGCTGCTGAGACATAGGAAATGACTCTTGAATGAAATACATAAACTCTGAAGGACTTGAGAGCTTTAACCAATGCATAGGATTTCTTATCCATGATGTCATATTTCAATTCATCATCTCTCAATGCCCTGTTCAAAAAAGCAATGGGCTGCTCTAAGCCCTCAGCGTTCTTCTGCAATAAAAATGTTGCTACCGTATCAAAAGAAGAAAATGAAAAAATAAGAAAGTACTTGGATTAGTCTGGGATAATAAGGACCAGGGCTTCAATAAAATATTTATTTATCTGATCAAAAGAATTACATGACTCAATAGTCCCTTTTATTTCACTACCTTTCCTCAACATGATTGTGATATACTTTAACCAACTTAGCAAAATTTCACACAAATCTTCTCAAAAAATTATTTTTCCCCAGAAAAGATTGAACCTCTTTTTTGGATCTTGGAAGTGACAATGTTTGTATAGCTTCAACCCTAATGGAATCAATCCTTACCCCTTCATATGACACAATATTCCCCAATAATTTTCCTTCTTTCATGGAAAACAATCATTTTTTAGGATTCAAAGAGAGGCCAAATTTTAACCATTTCAAGAAAACCTTTCTTAAATGATCATAGTCTTCTTTATCGGATTGAGAAAACACTGTTATGTCATGTAAATAGATAAAAACAAACTTGTCCTTCTCTCCAATAAATGCTATGTCCAGAGCTCCCTGAAAGGTCGCCTGTGCGTTCATCAAACCAACGCGAATCTTGGCGTACATAGATGTACCCCAAGGAGTGGTAAAGGTCGTCTTCTCTCTATCTTTTGGAAAAATAGAGACCTGATTGTACTCAGAAAAACCACCAACCATGGACATCCTGGCTTCTCCTGTCACCCTCTGTAATATGTGCTCCATCTTGGGCAAAGGGTAATTATCCTTTTTAGAGCTTCTGTTCAGATTTCAAAAATCAATGCAAAGTATGATTTCTCCATTCTTTTTTCTTATTGGGACCAAATTGGACACCCATTCAGAATACCTCAAAGGAATGATAATTTTTGTATCTAAAATGATTTTTAGCTCTTTCTCCATGAGAGGAAGTAACATAGGATTGATTTGCCTCAACTTTTTCCTAAAGGGTTTGGTCTCTTATTTTAATGGAATACTGTGTTGTATAATTCTTGTGTCATAAGTTCTGAGATCTTCATAATTCTAACCGAATACATCAGCAAATTCCTTCAACAAATTAGTATATTCTTCCCCCTGCTCTTTTGATAGGTTGTTTAACAACTTGACATATTTTGGATTCTTTTCAGTGCCCAAATTGCACTCACCTATATCAACATCATTTGTATATACTTTCCCTTTCACTGCCACATCATTCCCGTCAAATAAAATTTCCAAAGAAACTAGTCCTTTTGGAATATCATTACTAGGTAGCTGCACAATATAATGACTAGCAATGTTATTGAGAGAAACATCAGCATGAGGATTAATTTCTGAATCATGATCCTAATCAATGTGTAATGCAAAAAACTCATCAACAGACTCGAGGAAATTTTTAAGTTCTAAATCATCTTCGAACACCTTCCAATATTTTCATTGTCCAGTATAGAAGGCATGTACTTGACTTCTATATAATACTTGATTTTAGGTGGTATGGGAATTCTGAAGTTTCTTTCTAATACAAACAAAGAATCAGCCACGGTATTCTCTTCTCTAGGAATAAATGAAATGTTAAAAGCTGAGAAAAAACTGTCCACCAAGTCCCACACTTCATTTCTGTAAGATCTAAGCCTAGGGTGCTTTCTTTGATAAAGATTTTTAATCTGATGGACTGTTAATTCAACATCCCTAAACATTGATAGCTCTTCTATCCCCATGTCTTTAGTAGCCCTTAGTCCCAAGACAAGAGCATCATACTCTACCACATTATTAGTAGTTTCAAATTCTAGTTTGTATGACAAATATATAGTCTCTCGAGCTGGTGAGACAAAGACCACTCCAACACTAGCACCTTCCTTAGAAGAGGCTCCATCAAAGAACATATTCCAAACAGAGGTGATTAAAGGAGACTCCTCACAAAAGGCAACGAACTGTTTTCTAATTTTAAGAGGAGTTTCATGAGCGTCAGTCAACTACAAAATGCTAGGTCCCAAATCTATATCAAAGGCAAAAACCGGATGATTTGTGGGATTTGCTTCATCACTAATGATGTAAGCCAATTGAGCTTCCCTATAAATTATTCTATGATCTCCACCAAAAACAAGAATAGTACCATATGAGAGATCCATATGCAAGGTTTCCCCAAGTATTTTCATCCAAGACGTTCACAAGATCATTCAAAACTTGGGGGGAACATCAACCACCACAATATCCATGACTATGATTGTAATGTCCCCAAGGCCGAGCCCTGTTGTAAATCATGTCTATGAAGTATAAAGATTGCATTATGAATTGTACTTATGTTTTATAGGCTGGTGAACCAAGTCATATAAGCTATTGGGATTATGTACTATTAGGCCAGGGAGCCTAAGTGTTGAAGGCCAGTAGCTTGATTTTTTTGTACATGTAGTTATGCACAGTATTAATACAAAACATATTTGCGTGCGAACCGACCATGATGAATGAGTGATGGGGGACTAAGCATCCAAAAATCCTAGGTAAGGAAGAGGGGGCTGAGAGGTTGGAAGAGGGGCTAAGCTGAGGGGACTTAAACCCTTGAGAATAATATTAAATTATTACTATTCCAAATATGTGTAAATGTGATGTTTTATCCTAAGTTCTTTGCAAGGATGAGTGGCTTCCAAATGGGAAGGAATGAGCTTCATCGGTGACAAGTGTCAACCCAATCACATGCAGTTAAAACTGTTGAGTTGAGCCATGATGGGGATTCCTCCATTCTATCATCGACTATCTGAACCAGGAATCCTGTATGACCTCTACAAGAATACCCTCATGCAACTCTAAAACCAAAAAGGCCTGTGTTGTTTTCTGGAGGAGTCGGTACACCCTCTTTCAAAACTGTCGAGTCTTTGTTTGACCTTCACGTGGATTTCCTATCACACATCCCCAAAACCCAAAACCATGAGTCGGTTTTGTATGGATGGTTGGGAAAACAGAATGTGCCGTAATTGTTGAGCCTAGTTGGGTTGAAGCGTCTATCTGTCATCTATTTGGGAAACCCATGTTTGTTGTCCCAGATGACTGTGGTGGCCATGTAGTTCTTGGCTGGGTGTGGTTTGTTGCTATTGTATGTTCGTTGCTGAGCCTTGTTGTTTTTCTTCCTTGTACGAGACCGAGATTAAGGAAACCAGTTGTATGACCTGTGTGTAACCTCTCTCCAGGTGAGGGAGGTGATTGTTGTTGAAGAGGCAGGTTTTACCAAGCCTGTGAGCAACTCTCTTCAGGTGAGAGAGTGTGCAGAGGAAGGAGAGAGCTCCTGGATGGAACCCTCTAGCTGCCACAGAGATCGGATATTTTCGGTCCGGCCTGTTGCTAAAGCCCAAGGCAAGGGAGGTTAGCAGTCGAAGGACTGTCTAGGTGACAGAGAAGGTGTATACTTCTAGGGTGGGACAGGCATGTGAGGAAGGAGAGTCTATGGGCAGTGGGCATAAGTGGTTCCTGGGAGAGAATCCTCCTTCTTTTACGTGTATTCTTCCTGTAAACCTTACCTAGCCTAGTATTCCTTACCCGGTGGAGCTTAGTCCCAGCTCGGGGGTGACCTACTACTGAGAGTGATGAGCAGCGTGGTCTAAGGCTAGGAGGTTCGTGGAAGGGATACACGTAGTTGGTGGTGCATGACAGTTTCAAAGATAAGTGTCACTATGTTTTCTAATTATGTAATTAATTAAATTGCATACCTATGATTCTTGCAATGTTATCACGTATTTTGTTGCGCATATGAATTATTATTATTTCCAATAACTCTAAAATTCTAGCAGTAATTCTGTGTTTAACTGTAACTAAGAATTTTAAGTTCATTAGAATGCATAATGTGTTACAGAAGTTTTTTTCCGCGTAGTAGCATTGGCTCGACTGTGGAGTTGATGGCCAAGGGTGTTACAGTATGGTATTAGAGCCTAGTTTCAACGTTGAGCCTGGATGGGCTAGATAAGTGGTCTTTGGACCGAGGGTTTGAGAAGAAACGCTGTCTAGAGGACTAATTTCAGACCTTAGAATGTTTCTGAGTGTCAACGGACTACTTGACCGTGTTACAAGCTCAGGAGGTGTAGCGGTATTATAAAACTGCAGCCAATGTGGTATATGGCCATAGGGAGAGAGAGAACTCCACACCAGAAGTGTTGGAGCCATATAATATGTTCGGAAAGAAAGGAGAACCCTCACAATCATCGATCTAAGAGAGATATAGACCATTAATTGTCCAGGAAGAAATGGACATTTCAGGAATAGGGAGGACAAAGGTGGAAAATCTTTCGATCTCGTGACACACGAAATCCCGATACGTGAAATGTCGATGAGATTTGAGTCGTCAGATCGTGGGGAATCAGGACCGTTGGATCAAGTAGATGAAATTTCATAAGGAGGGTACCAAGTCATTATCCAAATGTCATTGAGAAGTAGAGTTGGACAGTCAAAATTCTCTATGGAAAAATTGTGAAATTGTGAGGACCGTAAGATAGACAGAAGTTGCAAGGTGGTTAGTAGATGGAGAAACTCGCCACCCTAGAATCCAGAATAAACG
>JASDQU010189658.1:38011-51090 GCA_032191745.1 Picea mariana | reverse complement strand
ATCTGGTTTAAAATGACCAACTCTTGGAACATAAATAGTGTCCCCAAATGTGGTGGGGTTGATAATATATTGTTACATCCTAGAATAGGTAAGGCCTAGTGGGAAAAATCCAAGAGTGCCTCCAAATGTGGTGGGGTTGATAATATATTGTTACATCCTAGAATAGGGAAGGCCTAGTGGGCAAAATCCACCACAAAATTTGCATTGTAACAAGAGTTCGTCGTGTTCAGGAACAATGTAGAGGAAGTCTCCATAGAAGGTACATCAATAAGAGGAGGTATATCAAGCTAATATAAAGAAAGATGCACTKTAATAGATTGATAATCGTCTGTAATGGAATCCTTTGTAAGTAGTAGAAATGATTCTTGTGGACTKTGAATAGAAACTCCACCAAATATAACATTTGTATTGGACGGATCATAGAGACAATACATTGGAATATGGGCCCATGTACTTGATCGAAAATCCCTGAATTGTAAAATTAATGAAGTCATAGTTTGATCAAGGTTTTGGCACAATAGATCAAACACATATGAAGAGTGGATGACTCATGCATTCTAAAATGTTTGAGCAAACTTCCTTGAAAAAATCCCAGATGCACGTCGTTATTCTTGCAAGTTCTTCAATTTGCTGAAGACAAACCTTGCGAGACTTGGAGACATATCCTCATGAAATCAATTGGATATAAGTTTCTTCCTTATCTGATTGGCCCAAATAGAAGTAGCCTCATTTTTAGGGCAAATATCCAATTTGAATCCATAATGTTCAAAGATAACGCAAATCAGTATGCAAAAAGTTAGCTTCGTTAAACCCAAAGAGGAAAAATAGCTAAGTTACTAGGATTTGGATCCAGATCTGTCAGTTTTTTGAAAAGCCAGGATCTGGATACAGAGGGGAAACAGCAAGTACAAACAATATAAATATGTTTTTTATAATTTAAAAAAAAACTTATATAAAATTTTTAAATATATAACCTGTGTATATTTTTAATATGTAATACTTATATAAAATAATTAATATATTTATAATTAACATATTATTTATAAGTATTTTACATCAATTATTTTATACAAGTTAAATTATAAACTTAAACTTTCACATCTGTTATAAACTTTAGAGATATGAACTAGGGGGGCTAAATATTATTATATTATAACTTAAACTTTGGGGGGCTAAATATTATTACATTATAGCTTAAACTTTGGGGGGCTAAATATTATTATATTATAATATAAACTTGGGGGGSCAATCTTTAATAACTTTATAGTTTACTTTATATCTCTGTTACTTTATATTCAAAATATGCACTAAACTTTATCACAGCGGTCGACTGCTCTTCCYGTTGGTGTAAGGTGGCATTTCCAAAATGAGTTTCACCTTTTGGATTACACGATGGCTAAATTTTTTTTTTGGATTTTTCRTCGCAGCAGTTTTTCAAATGGAGCGGATCTTAGGTGGATCCGGGCGGATCCAGATCCAGATCTGCTTCGGATTTGGGGATCCGCAGAWCCAGCCCCCAAGCCTAAYGGATCCAGTAACAGAGAAAAATAGTACAAGCTTCTTCCAAAAAAGATCTGCAGTGTGTGGAATCTGTTGTATGATGGCACAAGTATTAACTGAAGAGTGCAGCCAAGAGAAAAACATTTTGCTTCAAAAATGAACAAGAACAATAGCACCTGCTTTGAAATAGGGTTTTTGGTTTAAATTGAAAAGAGAGATGACCTGGAAACACTAGTTCTGCAGCCCTTAAGGCAACGCCAGTACACCAAAAAAAATAATTCTCTGGATCTGCTTTTGAAAAAGATCAGATCTGGAAATGCTAGTTCCACAGCCCTTACGGTAATGCTCATGAGGAAGAGGTGAAGCACACACCATGTCTGTAGGGAAGGATATGCTGTAGGGGATAGACAGAGCAGGAAATTACTGAAGGGAAATTTAAAAAAAACTCAGTTTGAGCAAGTGTGCCGCAAGAAAGCTTAGGGTGGCTAAAGGGTTCGATGAATGTCTATAAGTAGGTCCACGTAACATGAAAATCACTGCTAAAAGGTTCTCTCAAAGGCAGAGAGTAGAGGTCAAATTTGAGAAGGGTGGAAACTTGGAAAGTCACCTAATTTAAGCCTTAGGATGCTGCATCTGAGGTCAAGGGCTACACTAGATCCTAAAGCTCTTGGATTAGTTAGAACGCAGGAGCCAAATGCAAGGTACATCATCATCCTTGGCATATAGTGTGCTTTGCTCTCAATTTTGTCTGCTATAGATGTTTTCGGCTGCAAGAGGCCGCATCCTCAAGTCTCTGTTAGTAGTTCAATTGGGTAATGCATACTCCAGAGTACCTTTCCAATGGTTGACAAGAATCTCATGGCTAACTTTTCTGGTCTTAAATGTTAGGAGGGCTGCTGGGTAACACCAATTTTTGTTTATAGGGCTTCTTCCTTGGTGCTTTTTGGATCCTCACACATTTTGTTCTTCAGGGCTTCTTAGTCCTTGATTGCATCTTGTCAAGGCTGTTTTCTTCTCCTCTTGCTCTCTTCCCACTTTTCCTTGGACAGCTCTTGTATTTCAGATTTCAGTGGTGATCTGGCCTGCTCTCTTTCTTCTATGGCATTTCTTGTTTTGACTGTCTTCGAGTTCAGGGCCGTTCTCTGTTGTAGAGGGCTTATCCATTATTGATTTACCCTCTATCCAGTCATGTTATTATGCTTTTTGTTTATTTTAGTTCAGAAATGAGATTCCTTAGGCACTCCTTATATTGTTATATTATTATTTGATGTAAAATCAAGACTTATTTGACCTACTTTGGTCATTAGTTGACATTAAGATAATGCAATTGTTTCTTTCAATCAAGAGTTACTTTTGGCACTATTATTGTACTCATTTGTTTTTGTTCTTTTGCAGTTTTCTTGGAGATGCTTTAATACTCTGACTGTTCACACGCCTTTGTACTTATTACAGTCCCATTGGTCAACTTTGGTCATTAGTGGACATTAATATTTGATATTTATAATTTATTGTATTTTCTATTTTCCAGTTTTTTATGGCGATGCTCGGGCTAGTTGCTTTTGTCTCAAAAACTTATATTTTTAAGAAAACCCTAATTTGAAAAAGATTTTGGAAGTAGAGGGCTATACATCATTGATCAATTTATGGTGAAAAGGGGATCCTTCAAAGCTCCATGATGCAATAATATTCACCTCTTCTCCTGTAGTGTGCAGACAATAAAGTGTAAAATGTTCTTTTGTCCCATTTGTCAAGTAGTTTAACCTGCACTCTGCCCAGTCTCTATCATCGGTAGCTTCTTTAGAAAGATGGAGCAATCATATTCTGACGTGCAACTATGGAAGCCACAATATATGTCCCAGTAATTGTATATTATGTATATTCTTTTTTTTTCTCAATACTGATGCCCTTTCTATACTTTCTGGAAGCTATTTTGCAGTGTTCCACGGGGACGCAGCCCCAGGGTTGAGAGTGTTCCCTCCTTGTTTCCCATGCTCTGGGGGCTGGGGGGCACGTTGGGAAACATTTCCCCACATCACCCTTTTAAGAAACTTGGGGAAATGCACGGGAAAACGTGTACCCAGTGTGGGGAGCATATTTCCTCAAAAGGGAGACGCTTGGGTGCCCCCCCTGCTCCTGATTTTTTGTCCATAAAACTTAAAAACTAAAAATAAACAAAAATAAAAAAAACATAAACCTATTGACCACTTCAGACTTCAGTATCTACTATTTTGCTTAGTACTATTTAGATTCTAGAATGATGAATGATAAATCTAGATCAATGTATACAGTATCTCATTTATGAATCAATGTATTTCATTTCGTTTCTGAATCTGAATCGTGTTTATATCATTTTAATTTACAGATTTGAATTTAGTATTTTACTACTTACTATTTACATGCACAATGATGAATTTGCGTGGGATGAATTGACATTGTTGGGATTTTATTATTATTATTATTTTTTTTATTTTTGTAATTTTAGATATGGGGACAGCTATGCTAGGGACCTGGACGTCCCTCTGTCCCCCATGAATTTCCCTAAAATTTGGGGGTGGCTCCCACATCTCCCCCATGTGTGTTTCCCCACTCCCGTGTCCCAGAAACTTGTTGGAACATTGCTATTTTATCACATCTCAGAAACAATTTAGTTTACATATAATTAGAGATCACTTGCTGTATCATGTATTTGTATTTGTTACTTTGTTACTTTGCGAAAAATTAAACTGGTTGATGACCTAAATTCAATAGTAGTCTATCTAGATAAGATTTTTTACTGTTAAATTTGATTATGTAGGGACTGTGTCAATCCTTAGCACTCTAATGTACCTTTATTTGTATGCTTGTGATGATTACTGTAATATAATAAGAATTTCCAGGAAAAAAAATCAATAGTTTATTACAATGTACTATCTGAAAGTTTCTAATTCATAAATTTTATGTAAAGCTCAAGTAATATAAGCAGTCAGCAGTTTGCAGGGTCATTGATACACTAAATATTGTTTTGCTACTGGTTTGTGCATATTTGACAGGACCTTTCACAACCACATAAGGGATTGCGTTCTTTAGCTGAACATGTGCCACATGGATATAGGAAGAAAACACTTTTTGAAGCACTTATTAGGCACAATGTCCCGCTGTTACGGGCAACGTGGTTCATCAAAATTACATATCTTAATCAGGTTCTCATCACTTCTGTTTCAGAGATTAGGGTTTTTAGTCAAACAAGATGGTCTCCGCCATATTTTCCCTTTTCTACGATGAAAGCCATGATCTTTTCTCTGAGCATATCTTGTGTGATGTTACAGGTTCGTCCTCCAATTGGAATGTCTGCAGGAGGCCAAGACAAGACACAGGCAAAACGAATGGATTTGTGGACAAAGGATGTTATAGACTATCTCCAATGCATTCTAGATGAATCTTGTCAAAATGATGGCACTGTTTCCACACTATACAATAGAGAGAGCCCACAAATGCTCTTGGGCAGCTCTGGTCAGCATCAAGGAGGTGACTCTTCCCAAACAACTACTGACAGTGAGGAGCCTTCCTTGTATATTAAATGGTGTTATATGGTGCGGATCCTATATTGGCATTATGCAGAAGGGTTACTCCAACGTCCTCAAGTCATCGAMTGGGTGCTTTCTCAGTTACAGGTTAATATATTTTTTTGTTTCTGTTGAAACCATGAGAGTTAAGTGCAGAAGTTTGTCTTTCTGTAGCTTCCATAATCTGAAAATATCCCAGAGTGAAGCATTCTAAGATTATGGAGTAGTGTCARTTTTAGTTTCATTGGACAAATGCAATGAATCTGATAAAATCATAAACGATATTTTTATTAYTTGCAGGAAAAGGAGTCGTTGGAAGCACTGGAGTTGCTTCTTCCCATTGTCTTTGAATTTATAGATAGCATTGCACTTTCGCAATCACATGTACGAATGTTTGTTGATATAAGTGTTCGTCGGTTAAGGGAACTGACACCTAGTGGTTCAGTCCCAGACTCAAAGGACCATCCCCGTGAAGCATCCATTGCTATTTTTTTGTCTGAGTTACTTTGCTACTTGATTGTTGTTGTACCAGATACTTTTGTTTCTCTTGATTGCTTCCCTTTACCATCTTGTGTCTGTCCATCTGATTTGAAAAGACACATTTCTTCTTTGATGGCAACTCAAGATGTGGAAAAGGCTTCAGATGGGGGTATTTCAGACAAAATGGACATGAATAGTTCCATTGAAAGGCAGGTTACTGACCGTGAGTTGTCTATAGCAGACTTGGTATCCTCCATTCAGAGACGAGCTGCTAATCTTTCAAAAGCTGTCAATCCTGTGCTTCTTCGCAACAATCAGGGAAAAGTTGTACAGGCCCTGGATAAAGCTCTGATATCAGGAGATGTGATAAGTGCTTATCATTGTGTTTTTGAAGAGTCTTTCACCGGGGAAAATATTCCAGATGGTTGGCTATCAGAAATTAGTCCTTGCATAAGATCAAGCTTGAGATTTATGGGTGCACTAGAAGCTTCAGAAGTTTATGCTGTATTTTTTCTTTGTGAGTGGGCAACATGTGATTTCAGAAGTTGCCGAGGCTCTGTGCCTGCAGTTGGAAAAATTACAGGCAAAAAGGACCTTTCCCGTGTTTATATGGCAGTTTCAGTCATGAAAATAAAGTTGGAAGCAATTCGAAAGAAGTTACTTTCTGACAAAGGAGATATTTCTAGCAGTGGTGTTTTTTCTGGTGTTCAGAATCCATGTTTAGAAGATGGATTTACAAGCAGGGAAGCAATGTTAAAGGTTGAAATGTTAAGAAATATATCACAAAATTGTCAGAACGACTTCTTTACTGGAAGTCCATTTCCCTCTGTTTTGTTTCATGGTCAGAGCCCTTTACATGATGCTGTTGTTGCTTGGCTCGATCAACATGAATTGCAAAAGGGTGAAGGATTCAAGCATCTTCAAGTGCTTCTCTTGGAACTCATACGTTCTGGTGTCTTTCAGCTCCATGCTTATGCCAGGCAACTGATAATCAGTGGAATAATGGACAAAAGAGAAAGCAGTGTTGATGTTGATAGAGCCAATCGGCACAGGAGCATCCTAGAGCAGCTGCCAGCCCCATATGTATTCCATGTTTTGGAAGATGTTAAAACCGAATCAGATCCGATATTTTTTGAATTGATCAGAATTTACTCTAATGAACGCCGGTTTGCACTACATGGGTTCTTAGACAGGAATATCAAGCATCTGGGAAATGAAGGAGAAAACCATAAGTCAAGACAAAATATAATAGCGTGTGGTATAGGCAGTAATCTGGATGGGGATGCTTCTTCCACTTTTGAGAAGAAGCGAAAGTCAGAAGCAGCTAATGGTATAGATTTCAGAAATAATAAACGTGAAAAGCGAAAGCTGCAGCAAGTTGCTGAACTTAAAGATGCAATCTCAGCAATTTTGCGCCTTCCTGATCCCTTCATGGTATCCAGTGGGAAATCATCAGTTATGAGATCAGGTTTAGTTCAAGGAAAAGTCAAGAGACCATTAGGACTTCAAGGAGGTAAAACTGATAAAGGAGATGGAACACCTGGCTGTGAAGAATGTGGAAGAAGCAAGAGGCAAAAGATAAGTGAGGAAAAGGGTTTGCTTGTGAAGCCGCTCACATTTATTCCATTAGACGATGAAGAAACTTGGTGGGTCAGAAAGGGACCTAAACTATCAGATACAGTCAAAGTTGAACAGCCGTTGAAACCCACAAAGCAAACAGCAAGAGGGAGGCAAAAAACTGTTCGGAAAACACAAAGCTTGGCACAGTTGGCTGCTGCTAGGATTGAGAATAGCCAAGGTGCATCTTCCAGTCACATATGTGATAGTAAAGTAAATTGTCCACATCATAAACCTAACCTAGAAGGAGAAGCCTCTTCTCGAATAAAAGATGGGAACAAATTGCAACATGCAAGTGATCTGTATGGAATAGGAAAAGCAATGAGAAGTTTACGGCTGGTCGAGAAATGGTCAGTTGCTAGCTGGCTGTGCACTGTGGTGAAGCAACTCATTGAAGGGAGAGAAAAGGTTTTGATCAAGCATAGTCAGTCTTTAGGCCAGGTTGCACCTGTAGGCACTCTTTCCAGTGCATCTGATGAGCGAGGTGCTGTACGATGGCATTTAACTGAAGATGAGATGGCGGTTATTTTATATATCTTGGATATTTCCATGGACATGCAGTCAGTAGTTAAATTTTTACTCTGGCTTCTTCCAAAGGCTGCTATTCCTGTTGTGAGTCTTCCTAGTCATGGTGGAAGAAGTATACCGGTTCTTGCTTGGAATAAAGAAGGGGATACATGTGAAGTGGGGGAGGGTCTTATCTTGTCATGTCTTCAGAGGTATAAACTTCAATCTACAGTTTTGTTTTCATGTTGCATTCTTGTAGAAATGGTAATGTGCTTCATATAGCTGCTCTAGTAACTGTGTTTGGGATGCTGAAAATCTCACATTCAATGTCAATCAGATTCACATGTAGACATGTTTGGAACTTTACTTTGGGTAAGAACCATAAAGTATCCTATAAAACAACCATGCATAAAAAATTTAGTGTACAAAATGCATTAATGCCTTGGTAAAAATATGAAAATTTAGAAAGATAGGTTAAGATTCCACTGCCGGCGAGAGTTGGCAACTTGGCATATCTTGGATTACTGGGGGCTTGGAATAACATATTCCAACAATTTTAGGGATTTTACGGTGTTATTTTTTCTATCTGCTTTATTGTGTATTTTCTGCAGGATTGCATTGAATTCTGAGTTCAATCCATTGAGCATTGCTTTTTTGCAATAAGTCAGGGAAATTAATGTGCAGGCTTGGTGCTGTTTATTCTTGCTGCTGCACAGGAATGCTAACATTGAATCCCTGCAGCTCTCTGAAACATTTATGCCACCTCAATCTTTATAATTGGTTCAAGAAACTCCTTTGATGGGGTAAACGAGGAAATGTTTTACACTGGTTATTGTCACTGTAGTTTTTAGTCTTGACATACCGCAAGCGACTTCCGCCTTTTGATGCATTGCAGTATGTACATGAGATTATTTCAGATGCTGGACTTTCACTGTCGCCATTTTTACTTCGCACGCTATCAATGAAACAAGATCTTGCAAGTAACCTGTGTGAGAATTTATGTGCAAAGTCCTCCGATGTATCCCGTGCAGTAAAAGAAATAGGAAAATGTCAACACGATGAATGATGAAATCTTCACCAGCCCTACTAACTTAAAAGGACTGATGTTTTTTGATTGACAATGAATTCTCTAGCAGTAAAAGAAATAGGAAAATGATCCAAGAACCTTGAATGCCAAAACTTAATTATTTTCATAAATGTCACTAATGGTCCAGTATACATTTCCTAACCTTCACAGCTATCACAATATCTCGTCTTATTCATTTGAGGTGCCCTATAGTTTGAATTATTTTCCTATAGTTTGCGTCGTTCTAGTCCAGTTTGTCAGCATTTGTCTGTTGGTTCTTTATTCATCATCTAGGTCGACAAAACTAGATAGCAAGTTTTTGAGCCTTCCATATTTCACTCACTATTTGTACCCACTAGTTTACAGATCTGTAAACTGTGTGCTTTTTTTGTGGATAATCAATCCACTAGTGATCTGTAAACTGTGGTTATTCCACTAGATGGTTTGTCACAATGGTTCTATGCTACTAGAAAATACTGTGAGGTTATAATCTCTTATGCAGTGTTTACTTCTGATTTAAATGTAATATTATAAGCAAAGCACTCAAAATACTGAAATGAATTGAGAATATAAAAGAGGAGCCACAACAATAAAAGGAGTACACCATAAACAYGAGGAACACAAGATGTACCCTAGGAAACTCAATGTAGAAAAGCCCAGCAAGATGATGAGAATTGTTTTTTTCCCAGTTATTCTGAGATACAAAATGYGGGATACAAAGAAAGATAGATTCACCATGGAGTTACAATAGACATCGAGCTGTGAATGGCTGCTACCGGGTCTTCTACTTTCTCTGTTCTGCTCAAAACTTTCCTTTGTTTTGCTCATCTATGGAACAATAAATCAATACAATAGGAATGAAACCCATTSCTTTCCTTGCGACACAGAATTTAACATATGCTGATAGCCGTCTAGGGTTAAGGTTTTTTGATGCCCCAACTCTTKATTAGGGTTAGGTCTCTTGATTATTCCTGAAAGTCCACACATTCCAGCTACACATGTGAGTAGCGAGAGCTGATGTGGCATGCACTTAGTATTGCAAGGGTCAAAGCACAAGTCAACTTGTGGGACGCATATCATCTTCATGTAGACTTTGGTTGAGGTGTTCTTTGGACTATTGGAAAGCCCTCGGCGGGTAGAACAACATTGAAGGGTTGTGAATTTTATTCACAAAGTTGACCCCAAATATAACTGTCAATGCCCAAAACAGGGTCTGGGAGTTTTAGTACCCCAAATCACCAAAATAGGATCCGCCTCTAAAATGGGCCCTATAGGTTCATGTCTTGAATTTTCCACTCCCAAAAGTACCAAGACAAACTATATAGTGATACATTTTAGAGAATAACTCCCCATTTTGGGAGGCTTTTGGTCCACAAAATCTTTTAGTGAAGGAGACAAGGGAAATTTCCTTAATTTTCTCCTTGGTGTAGCACTTGGCTTTGTCCGAAAGTTGTCCTTTTAACCCAACCTGTCATATTTCTTTCTATCCCCATCTAGCTGTTCTGGGCTTCTTTTGCCAATCGTATTGCTATGGTAGGTAAGACTTGCCTGTCATTTACTTGATCTAGCATGGATGGCTCATATAGTTTTAGATTTTTCACATTCACTACTGAGTAAATGCACATACATGGAGGTAGATTGAGTCTGTAAGCATTATCACTTACCTTTTTCAACACTTCAAAAGGACCATATTACAGGGCCTTCATAATCTTATTGGGCCATTTCAACCTCTCTTTATTGAGCTACAATTAGACTTGGTCTCCTACTTGAATATCTTTTCAATACTATGTTGGCCATTCCTTGCTTTGTACTTTTTTTGTGACTTCTCTAGTATCTGTTGCACTTGCAAAATGGATCTGCCTGATCTTGTTAATGAAGCTTTCGACGTTTAATGCTTCTCCAACRGTGTCTCCATTCTCGTCCTAGGGTCATAGATGCTTCTGATTGTAACCCTTGAAAAGATGAACCAATTCTTGTTCACTACTTATGTCYGCACATGCATTTGTGGATGGAAAGTTATAGATCTCTTCCAACTCAATGTCCATCTTTCTTAAAAGTGTAGGCCAAAAGGCACTAAGATGTTTGGTATCTCTGTCCAAAATAATGCTCCTTGGTATCCGAGAGTGCACTTAAACCCTTTCAAAGAACAAAAATGCTAAATGTTGTCCCATGAATTTCTTTTTATAAGGCATGCAGATGCACATCTTTCTAAATCTCTCCACTACTGCCAATAGCTAGTCATGTCCTGATAAAGTTCTTCGCAAACCACCCACAAAACCCATGGAGATACTCCCCATGGCTTAGTAGGTATAGGTAACGAATGGTATAGGCCTTGCTTCCTACTATTGCGTTTACTGTTACAACAAAGTATGTGTCATCTAATAAACTGAGCTATGTCTTCTTGCATTCAAAGCCAGTACACGTAACTTTGCAAAGTGGCTATTATTTTCTGAACACCAAAATGCCCTTCAATTTTGGAGGCTTTTGTGAGCCTTTATGATAAGCTGCAATCTCTTTCCTTTAGGCATATAGAGCTTCCCAAACTTGGCCATTAATCTTGTTCCCACGTGGAGCTTTTGGTGCATATCTATGGAGATTGCCCTTGTGTGGATGAGCACAAGAGACCCTTGACATGGTCAACATACACTTCAGGAGCATGATTGATATGAAGAAAAGGCATTGAAGGACACCTATGAAGAGAATGCTTCTGTTTGAAGAAGGTAAAACTCCCTTTTTAAGCCTATATTTAATGATGGAAGTGTCGGCCCTAGTGTGAGGGGTTTCGAAATGGAGAAAAAGTTGGAAGGTTATCATAACTTTGAGTTGTTATGAGGTTGGCCCAGACCTAATTATGAACAATAATTGTAATTTTAATTTGGTTAAGGRGTGCTTGCTTGGAGGAAAAGAACTATGAAGATATTCTAAGGGCTTAGTTTAAGATCTAGCTGAAGCAAAGGAAGTTCAAGGGCATCTTCTATGTCATCATTTTCATTAGCTTTTATGGCTGAATTTAATTGCTGAAGYTGCATTTATAGTATGCTGTAAAGATCATTAGTAGAAGGGAAGTTTTGCTTCATGAAGAAGGATTGAGGTCAAGGTTAAGCCCTTTGTATTGCTTGTTGTTTATCATTGATCAACACATGGTTTGCTATTGTCATTTTTGTTTCTCGAAAGCTTGCTGCTGTCATTCATTGTTCATGATTGCATGTCTTGACTGCTGATTGGTGATGTGAAAGAGACATACCTTTGGAAGAGCCCTCTCTTAATTTCTGCATATTGAAGAAGTTCATGTGAGTGAGTGGAGCGTGTTAAGAACAACCTAATTACGCTTCCATTCATCAATATTCTAACCCTCATGAATTTGATCTAGACTCCATCACTCTACTCAGTTGACATTGGTCTATTCTTTCATCCATTTATTTCAAAGCAAATATTAAATCTTTCCTAGTGTTTGCCCCTTTGTGTTGGAAAAGAATTGGCCTAAAGTGAGATGAAGTGTTGTTGAGGTGACATTGGGCAACCTTCCTATGTTCTCCCTAGCGTTGCACTTGTTTTCAAGACTTTATAACTTTGAAGTGCAAGTTTGGGAGGTAACAAATCGACGTCATTGTTGGGGATAAAGTCAATTTCCTAGAAATTTGAAGACCATGCTTCAAGACAATTGATTAAAGGAGATAGAGTTAAATTAGGTCTCATATTAAAGGAGATAGAGTTAAGTGATATCTGATGTCCTTAGCTTGGCTTATTGTAAAGGTTGATTGTTTATAACAAATTTCTTTTCACATTCATCATATGCGCTTTCTTCATTACAAAGTTGGTTAGCTTCAAGTGATCCCCACTTTGCATACACAAAACTGGTTAAATAGCTGGCCCTTTAAAAATGTCTAACAAAGTGCTTTGTCCAGGTACGAGAATGTTCTTAGGGCTTCGAATCTTCTCCCAGAAGCCCTATCAGTTGGTATGCGCCGGGTTGCAGTTGTTATGGCTGCTGCAGCGGGTGGAAGATCTGCCTGCCCAGCTATAGTTTATGTTAGAAATTTACTCAAGAAATATGGTGGACTGTCAAGTGTGATCACCTGGGAGAAAAATTTTAAAGTATCTTCTGACCAGAGACTGGTTGCTGAATTGGAGGCTTGTAAAATGAGTGAAAGTGAATCAACATTTGGGTTGGTAGGGGTGTCTGGTGCAGGTAGTGGCGAAGAATGTGATGACCACCTGCGGCAAAAGTTAAGTGGAAGGTTATCAAGAATATCTCCAAACTTGAAAGAGACAGTTCAGAGACATATTAGTAAAGCAGTGCACCAGATCTTCAGCAAAGAAAGAGAACATTTAGTTTCTATGTTGGATTACAGGACTGAGAAATGGGA
>JASDQU010189656.1:0-20301 GCA_032191745.1 Picea mariana | reverse complement strand
GTTGGAGCCCATAACCCAATTTATGGAAAAAAAATGCCAGTGTTACAATCTCAACATTGGAATCTTTCTTTCCAAGGGAATCAACAACCACCTGGGGGGAAACATCCTCAAGTCAAATTTTTTTTTCCCCCTAAGATCGGTCAACCATATCCAGGTTCTTTGAATCCCACTTGGGGTCAAAATTTTCAATCTAATGTTCCTTTTCAAGGAAACATACCCAATCAACCCAATCCCATGGGCTATCTTCCTCAAAATCCTCCATATCCGAGTCTGTTAGGAATGTCTAATTATCTCCAGAATGCTTATGGTCCTACTGGTATACCTACAAGGCTTCCCCCTCAAAACTACCAGTTTCCTCAAATGAATTGACAGTTGTCTTTCCTGGCCACTTTGGATTTACTGAATTTTTCTAGGATTTTGAATGATCCTATTCTACATTCTCCTCATTGGCCCGTCATACCGACAAAACTACCATCTGAAATTCCTAAATTTGACGGTCGAGCAAGAGAATACTCGAATAATCATGTTATGAATTTTCATCTTTGGTGTTCGTCCAACTCATTGATGGACGACTCCATTAGATTGTGACTTTTCCAATGAACTCTCATGGGTTTGGCATCAAAATGGGACATCGAGTTACCACGAGGATTATTTAATGACTTTAACACCCTAACCATGGCATTTTTAACACATTACTAGTTTCCAATTCAATACGAGAAGGGAACCCAAATTTTAAGTTCTTTTAAACAATCCTCATCCACTCATATTTCTGATCACATCTATAAGTGGAGGAGAAGGATGCATTTAATCAAAGTTCCTCTTCTTGATCAACAATTAGATGTGTGGTTTACCAAATCACTCATTGGGCCTATCGCTCATGATGTTTCCATGGATGTCATTTTCACTAAAGAGAAGGCAATTAGTCGTGCTCAGTATTTAGATCTCATTTATTCGCAAATGGGAAAACATTATGATTTGATCCTTGATGCTCCCCATCCTTCCACAAACCCTACCCCAACACCTTTTGCAACTTCTCATGTTGTTGATGGGGTGATTGGAACCTTTCATGCGGAAACTCAGTATGCACACGCCAGTCACACCAATCCCAAATCTACTTCTTCTAATATACATAATTCCCCTACTCCTACTCCTTCTGCCGGTAAAACCATTGAAGTTAATTCGGTTCAATCTGCACCTACCGGTAAAAATCAAAATAGAAAGAAAGGGAAGGGTAAGAATAAGGAGGACAAAAATAACAATCAACCCCCTGATAAATCCAAAACGAAACCTGATGATGAGAAATTTAAATGTAATCCTCTTTACCCTTGTCTTATTTGTGGTGACGACCATTATAAGAAAGATTGACCATGACGCGCTGAGGTTATTAAGTTCCTCCAAGGGACCAAGAAGCCTTCTACACCTGTCATCTTGTCACAACCATTTCCTTCTCAGCAATAGGCCCAATTGGTCATTCATGAACAACCCTCTTCATCTACCTCATATTATGTCCTTATGTGTGATAGTGACTCTAAGAAGAACGAAGTTTCCATTGCAACTTGAGCCAAATATTACTCTTTGTCGAAGGAGAAATTTGACGATATACCACCTTCGTTGGTTCAACATCCTCCCCCAACTTCACCTCCAAATGGTCCTCTTCATCTCGAATGACCGGGTCTTGATACAGTTCTTTACCCTCCTCCCAAGGGAATTGTTTGAAAGTCCTCTTTTAATCCTCATGCACATGCTTCCAAAAACTACAATATTGTCTAAGACCTTGCGCAAGCACCCTATGCAATGTCATCTCTCAAAGTCCTTCAAAGTTGTGCCGCTCAACGAAAGGTGTTGTTAAATGCCATTGGTGGAATTGACCCTATCGACACCAATTTAATAATATTTGACTTGGAAGAGCATATTCCAAGGCTTCCTCCTCAACTAGCATTTCAGATCCAAGTTGTTGTAGAAAACAAGAACATCTATAGAGCTATTATTGACAAAGGAGCCTCGACTTGTGTTATGTTTGTTACTTGTTGGAAAGCCATTGGCTCTCCTACCCTTTCCGAGTCACACAATACACTTAAGGAATTCAATGGTACATGTTTTAAACCTTATGGTGTTCTTCCCTCGTTGTCTATTACATTGGAAGGTAAATCGGTCAATGTAGAGGTTGAGGTCATTGATGCACCTCTTGATTATAATATTCTACTTGGTCATAGCCGGATCGATTCCATGCACGCAGTTGTGTCTACCCTTTTCTGTGAGATACATTTCTTGCACCAAGGAAAGGTCATTACCGTTGACCAACTGGCCTTCTTTAATTCTGATTATCATACTAGCAACGTTCCTTTTATCTCGAATATGCCTCCCAGTTATGAGAATGTTAGCGTGGGTCTTTTAAAATTTTCAACCTTGATGGTTACATTTCCAATCCCACCACCCGATATATCTCCTCCTTTTTTCACTTCGATTAACATAATCTCCACCATTGTTTGTTAAACCCCTGTGTCTTATGACCTGTGGATAGTACCCAGCCCTGGTGATTGTCTTCGTTAAGGTGACAAGATGCCTTTATGTCTGGTCAAATCCACTTATCAATCAATTTAGTCGGAAACCCCCTCTCCTCCTTCTCTCTATGATACATCTCCGGATCTGTTTCACATGATATTTCCTACTTATGAGATGCTCATGTCAATCATGTCTATGAAAGATACTCCATGGGAAGATGGGCATGATCATTCTATTCTCTTCCTATAATGTGATACCATAGAGAGTTACCAATGGATTTTGACTCCGTCGATCATTGTTGTTATTTCTTCAGTTCCCGAGTCAACACACGATGTCTTGTACGAAGGGAACTTGAGTAACATTTCATCTAACATTCCTATTGACATATCGATTAAACCGAGAGTCATGGAAAATGTTCATATAGGTGCCTCATGTTCTACTGATGAGGTCTGCACCTATAAATCCCTCTTTCAAACTTCTTTGCCTGGAGTTATGAATAAATTCCAGGTATTGATCCAGATATCGTTGCATGAGATTAAGACGTATCCATATGCTAAACTCATTCGGAAGAGACTTCGCCTAGTCCATCCACGTAAAGCTGCTGCTATCAATCTTGAAGTAAAAAAAATTCTCAATGTTGGCTTTGTCTATCCTGTGGCTTTGACCGATTGGGTATCCAATCTAGTTCCAGTAAATAAGAAACAAGGAACCATCCGCGTTTGTGTATATTATAGGGATGTAAATAAGGCTTGTCATAAGGACAATTACCTGACCCCTTTCGTTGACCAGATCGTTGACTACTATGCCGGGAGTGAAATATTCTCTTTGATGGATGGTTTCTCCGGCTATAATCAAATTAATATTTTACCTGCAGAGCAACACAAGACTGCTTATATTTTCCCTTGGGGAACCTTTGCCTACCGGAAATTACCCTTTGGTCTCAAAAATGCTGGTGCAACCTTTCAACACATTATGTCTTATGCTTTTCATGATATTAAGCACATTGTACAACCCTATCTAGATTATCTATCGGTGCATTCCATGCGTCTTCAAGATCACCTGACACATTTAAGGGCCATTTTCGTACGCTGTCGTTATTATCGCATATGTTTGAACCCACACAAATGTGTTTTTTGTGTGGAGTTCGGTCGACTTCTTGGTTGTATCGTGTCAATACATGGGATTCGAGTAGACCCATTGAAGGTTGAGGCTATTCTTAATCTACCTCCTCCTTCCACACTATGCCAGCTCCAAAGTTTGCAAGGGAAGGAAAATGTTTTACGTCGATTCATTCCCAATTACGCTGAATTAACAAAAGGATTCACTTGGCTACTCAAGAAAGGTTACGCGTTCATATGGGATGATACTGCAAACAAATATTTTGAGGCTTTTAAAATTGCCTTAACTCATACACCATTATTATTTTCCCCTGACTATAGCTGGGATTATTTCCTCTACTTAGCTACTTCAGACTCTACCATTGCCATGGTTTTAGTCCAAGAGGATGACTCACATGACGAGCATGTGATATACTACTTGAGTCAGAGTCTCATGACTACCGAAACCAAATATCTACATGTGGACAAACTGGCCTTGGCAGTTTTTCAAGTTGTCCAATATTTTCGTCACTACGTCTTATTACATAGGACCACAGTTATTTCTGATTGCAACCCCATGCAACATATCCTCACTGGAAAATTTCTTGGGGGTAAGTAATCCAAATGGATAATGATTCTCCATGAGTTTGAATTGGATTTTGAACATTCCAACTCAAAGAAATATTTGTTTTTTGCTGAAATTATATGTGACCTTCCCTCTACTGAGACAGAAAATGTGGCAGAGGATTCCCTACCTGACGAATCCCTTTTTCTGATCAGTTCTGATGACGTATGGTATGGAGATATCATTATATATTTCCAAACTCAAACTTTCCATCTGGATTTATCTAGTACATACCGTCGTCATATACGGTATCAAGCCTGTCAATACATCATCCTTGGTGATACCCTTTACCATCGTGGTATTGGTTCTATATTTCGACGACGTCTCACCTATGATGAAGCTCGGAAAGCTTTGAATGACTGTCACTCCGGAGCATGTGGTGGTCATATGTCTGGGTATCCTTGTTGGCCCTTGACCAAGTTTTGGAGAACCTTGGTCACGTTTGACCAATTTTGGGACTTCGACAGGTTGGTCGAAGGAAGAGCGCAAGGTGAAGCAGAGATTGTGGGATCTCAGCCCCTTATTAGGGAATTTGTGGGTTTAGGGTTTATGTAACGGGTATGGGATGTCGGCCCATGGGTTTACCGATGTTCAGGCCCTTTTGTAATGTATAAATAGATAGCTAGGAGATGTAATAAGAGGCCAGTGTGCTAAGTGCTAGAATTTGATCTATGTGATTGCAAAGGCTTTGTGCTTGAACTTGTAGAGCTAAGTGCAAGTGATTATAAGAAGCTTGTGTGCAGCATGTAAGAAGGATTTGTGCTTAAACCTAGCTCATGGAAGGAGGATATGGTGAGGTGCGTGTAGATATCCTGTCCTATGCGGAGTAGGTTCTTGTGGCTCTGTGCTTGTAGAAGATTGAAAGAAGACAATAAAGAAGAGAAGAGTTGGTGGATGTAGCCCCACATTGGGGTGAACCCCATATATCTTGTGTTGTGGTTGCTTTGTGCATTATAGTTGTTATGTTATTGATGTTATGTATGCTTGGTGCAATGATATATGTTATATGCATATGATATAATAGATTAGTTCTTACTAATGTGAGTGAATGCTAGATCTGATCTATTTCTATGTGCTAAGTATTGGATGTGTTAGATCTTGTTGAATACTACGCTACTCTGTAACTAGGATTTCAATCTGTGATGTGAATAAGGGTTAAATGATGATGAATGTTAACCGCTAAGTGTTATGTTAAGGTATTGTAATCACATATCTGTGTCCCATCTAGGTTTTAGATATCCGAGTCCTGTAAACCCCCCTGCCTCTACTTCAGGTGAGACTTCAATTGCTTCACAGGTGTTGTTGAAAGGGCTGATAGTTAGGGTTGTGTGGTGTGTTGTTGAAGCGTTGAACCCTGGGTCTACTCCTATGCCAACAAATGGTTCTGTTGTCGGGACCTGAAACTCTGATTGTTGGGAACTGAAGAAAATAGAAAGATCTGTGCATAGATATGTTGCCCTAGTGCATAGTATTCTACTTGACTTGTGAATCTCTGTGATAAGAAGAAAAGTCCGATCTGAAGAGAAAAGGTAATATATTGAAGCTTTTTGCTCTGATAAAGGTAATCTAGGTATGTTTAATAGATTTGGTCCTAGTTTGAAAAATAGGGTACAACTAGAAGAAAGAAGATTTGAATGAATAGATTTGATAAGAATAGTGAAAGATATGTTATTCCTATGCATAGAAAGAATGTTTGGACTAACGAATGGATGCAGGATCCTAGAAATAATTTCTTACAGGTTAGTTACTGTGATCCCAGTGCGCAATACAGGAAAGGTTGGGGGTCATTTAAAAGAAAGAGAGGATTAACTCTTTGCTATAGTTGTAGAGGCTGAGACATATTGCTAAGGAATGACCTGGTAGAGGTCCTATTTGCCTTTGTTGTAAGGCTATTGGACATGAAGTTTTGGATTGCCCTAGAATGATTGCTAAAGTTGAAAAGATGAATATGAGACAAGAAACCATGAGACAGACTAAGAAACTAAGGATATGATAAAACCCTAGAAAGAATCAGAGACTGTATTATTACAGATGAAAGAAACCCTGAATGATCACAAAGATATCAACTTATCAAAGATCTTAAAAGAGAAGGAGTGCAGAGAAACAAGAATAGGAGACTTCGATATAGACTGTGTTCTGGATGAGGAAACCCAGAAAAATATCATGACATAAAGAACTTGGGAAATTTTAGGAAAGCCTACTATGGTTCCTTCATTAGAAGGAATAGGATTATTTAGAGGAAAGATGATAACCCTATGTGGAAGACTTACCCATACATCTATAAGTGCTCATGGAACTTCGATAGAAGAATAATTTGAGATTGTTAAGTATGTTGAGAACAATGCCCCATTTGCTATCTGGGTGGGAAAAACCTAGATTGAGAAAGATCATATACGAAGGAAACAAGAAGAGGAGGATCTAGAACTAAAAAAGAAAGAACTAAGAGATTTCATGGCTAGGAGCATATCGCACTTACTATAAGAACAAGAGGACCAATCGAAGCTACTAAGGACCAGAGACCTGGACGTCGAAGTTGAAAGAACACAAGAAGAATTTAAACACTTGTCTGTACAAGAGAGTAGAGCACCTACCCCAGAGAGAGAAGAAGTATTACCCTCTAACTCTATGAAAGACCATCCATAGTGTGAAGTTACTATGCCAAGAGGAGATAAGAACAATAATGGAAAGAGGAAACTAGTGACTTATATTACGGGAAAGAAAGCCAGAAAGATCAACAAGAAGAAATCAAAGCTAGAGAAATTGCAAGAAGTACCAGAGAGGACTTCGCAAAAAGAAGGTTTGCAGAACTGGCACTTCGCAGGGATATCAAAACAATGAAGATTGGCACTTCACCATGACGAAGCAATATGACTGTTGGAGGTGTCCCGGCCATTAGAACGATGCTCCATAATGGCTGGAAACTCAGTTATTGACGGAACATTCACCTATGGACCATTGGAACCGTGCCATAACGAATGGAATAACATTGATTGAGGCATTCCTACCCATTGATAGAGTCTGTTACGACATTTTATATTTATCCTATTGAGCGTTACACCGAAAACACTTTTGCCAATTGTGATTATCCGAGCCCACAGAGAACTAGTTGTTTTTGTGTAGTAATTATTGAGACCTCGCCATCTGTTCTGTTACATTTAGTGTTTTTCACCGACCTGAGATATCACATCTCGAGTGTGCATGTCAGACGAAATTAGCGCAGTAGAATTTTTTTTCAAAGAGATCCTAATAGGCCTAATGGCCGAGAAGGTGATGTCTATAGGCATCCAAGCCTCATCGACAAGAGGAGTGCAAGCATACCCGTTGACTGCTCATGGATCTGGACCATCTTGATCTATGACAGAGAAACAAATGAAGCATCGTGATGACTTAGCGAATGCGAAGCTCATCCCATCTATCCTACCCGACTACATCCCGCATTTGGTTGGTGCAGTGAGTTGTGACAGCATCCCGAGAGACTTCGATTACACAGTCATCACTACGTACCTCCTGAAGGGAATACGCATAGTCAAACCGCATTTGGAGAGTATTTCAACATTGAATATCAACGACTATAACCTAGGAGACCGCAAGAACTATGGCATGCTCATAGAATACAAATATTTGACCAGGACCAAGGGGATGAAATCGAAGATCATCCCCTAGTCATGGACCATGGACATCGCGAGGTCTACTATCTTGAACGCAATTAAGATACCACACTTCGGAAGACATCAGGAGGTTAACGCATGCGTTAAGCTCCTACTATCGTGCTTCCATGGTGGTTATTTGTGGTTGGACAGACACATCACCATAGATTCGATGTTGATCCATCAGATCACTAGACTAAGCATGCAAGGACCAGACCCACAAGAATTTTATCCAGGGAAGGTTGCAGATCGCACCCTGGCGCAGAAAATCAAAGACACCTATGGCGATGTGGAAAAGGGGAAGTGGGGCTACAAGGTAGCTTCCATCCATAATGGTGCAGTACGTCTAGTCTACTAGTTTATTGTTGGTAAGCTAGTAACGAATAACAGACCTACACAGTGTTGACGATTGAAAACACCAACGTAATTTTGCCTGCAAAGTGTTGTTAAAGCCTATTATTATATAAGACTAAATAATTCTAGTAGGTGGGACCCCCTTGAGCTTTGAAGATCAGATTTGTTCATTTTCAATGTTATGATGATGTGCTACAAGGGTTCACATGGTTGATGAGAATATGGTTTTCATTGATATGAGGTAATATTTGGGATGTTGTTCCTTCATGATACTACAACCTACTTTTCATTTATGGTATTCATTCTTCTCGCACATGTAGAACAAATATGTTAGTGAAAATTGCAGAAACGCATTTTGAGAAAAAACAAAATACTATATCTGATGCAAAAGAGACCTAGCTCTGGAATACTACATGCATGAAGTGTTTATTGATAGTGGTTAACTCCTAACTAACAAGGAAATGGCTATGAAATATTGTTAACTTACATTTTATATGCATATGGTGGAAATTTTAGTGGCACATTTTGACAGGGAGATAATACAAAGGTTATGCATCGGTTGATGCAATCGGTAGCTGATGTGCATATGTTATAAAACTTGGTGGCTCGTGGAAGTAATGGATTTACATTTTTATGGTGATTATTTTGTTAGTGATGATTCTATTGTATAGTTTTCAAGCAATTTATTTGAGTTATGACATGGGTGGCGCATTTGGAAAAGTAACGATGCAAATGGTTAAATTGTGGAACTTGGATTATGTTATGGTTTAAATGTGTTGATATTCTCGATGCATTAGTTGATTAATGGTGTTAATGGGGGATTGTTGGCATGTAATATGGATTAAATGTGATATGGGTGGAGGTGACGTGCAGTTACTACACGTCACCTTTACCCTTCACGTTGGTTCCCACCCTAATCAGACTATTGTTTGATCTGGTTGTTGTGTTCACACTCCATACTTTTAGCAGGGAGAAACTGATCGACCACCTCTTGTCTTAAGGTTTTCAATTAATAGGTATGTCTCTTTTGGCCATTCTTGACTTCACTTTGGTTATGAAATGTTTTGGCTCAGTTGTATGGGTTTTTTTTTTTCCTGAGTACTGCAACTGTGTGGAATTTTGGTTTTGAATGGAAAATGGATGGTTCTTCTTATAATTGTTTGAAATCATCAGAGTTGTTGGTCTTCCTGGCTGATAGCTCTTTGTTACCACTGTGTTTTTTAAAAGGTTTTTTAAATCATGGTTGAATGGTTGTCTTTGCGATTCTTGGGTTTAACTAGAGCTCTATTTTCATGTTTGGCCCTGTCAAGAACTATATCCCGTTCACAAGCATCACAGTCCTCCTTGTGTGTACTCCTTTAGCCTCAAAGTTTCACTATGGTTGGTGCCTTTCCTCCTGTGATGGCTACTGTGCAAACCCTTAACCCTCCAGACTAGAGCCGCATAGGGAGTCTGTTGAGCCTGTTAAATTGTTCTCGATTATTGTGGTCTATTACTTCGAATGCGGGCTCACTCGTTGGTCGTATAATGATCATGTTCGTATATCCTTTCATCACTGCCTTTGTGATAATAGCATGAGATTTGGATTGCAATTTTCAGTTATAAAAGTTCACAGTTACCGGCTTGATGTCAAAGAAATCAGTTGTTTTTAATGGAAGGGCCTCTACCTATTTCGATTGGGTGCGTGGGTATACACAGTTACCATGAATTGTTCGGTTGATTGGTTTTTCCTTACCATAGTGGCAAATTGTTGGTTGATGCATAGTCACTAGTGTTTGTTCTTATGATGTTTTGGTTGATTGTTGAACTGGGTGACAAATGTTTAGGGTTTCTCACGCAGATCGTGTTCTGTGTGTGGTGTTTTGAAATTGAAACATGGGGCATGATAACTATGTTCTCTCTGAGGCTGGATGATAATCAAACTGGATATATATCAAAGGTGTATCCACAACATCCTTCATTGTTTGTAGTCTGAGTATACATAGCTTGGTTAAATCGCGATGCGACTTAAAAAACTAACCACTTAGTAACATACATAGTCTCTGCACGATATGTTGAGTTATTGACATGACTGGTATTTGTTGTGATGAGTCAAACTGTTGTATCGTGGTGTTTGGTTAGTTGCTCTTTGTTTGTAGTATGGATGGTGGTTCTTCTACTCACTGATACCCTCAGAATTGTTTTTAAGCATGTTATTTATTGAAATCGACTTCTTGTTATTTACCAAAATCAACCACGATTGATGAAGGTCGCGTTGTGCATTTGGCCCGTATTTCAAGTCACATTGAGATGTCCTATTTTACAATGGAATTGTTTCATAGCCTGGGACATGTTCCCCTACATAGCCTATGTCAAAGTGTTGGTTGTTGGTTGTATAGGTGAAGTGTAATTTCAGACATGAAATGAAAAGTTTGGTTATAATTTTGGTCTTGATTATTTTATTGTGTATATGTATGGTAATGAATATGAATACAGATATTGATTGGCTCTATTACAAAAATTGTGTCTTCATTATTATTTCGGAAGAAAAAATTTTAAACATAAATATGAATTGAAAAAATGTCTGGCAGTGGTGGATGTTAATGATTACAGATTGGGAATGAGTGTTGTTGTTGATTGTTGTAAAATGCAGAATGTACAAATAAAAGGAACAAAACCTCTTACAAATTGTGTGAAATACTTGTGTTGTAATGGTACTGTGTTGGATATTAATGGACAGTGAAATTACACAAATACATAGGAATTTTACTTAGCCATCTGATTGTTGGTTGATGCATATTTTTCTTACTGCAAAATATGTTATGGATTGCTTGATTAATCTCATGAACAGTAAATGTTTTTTTCCCCCTCATTATCTCATTTTCTACTAATTACAACCCCCTCACTTATCCCATATTCATTTTGTTCACTCCCTGTTATGATATTGATTATAGCTAAGAGAACTTATGTGTTAAATGGATGAAGTGACAGTGTCTTGAGTGGATTGCAGTGAGGTTTTACTTGGTTGATTTACAATTGATTGTTGTTATCATTGAGCACTGACCATTTCTTCTCCCCTTTCATTATATCATATTTTCTCTCAATACAAACCCCTCACGTATCCCAGAACACTGATTCACCCCCCTGCTCGTTTATTAACGTTAGAACAATTTGTATGGATTGGATTGCATGAGCCTGATATATCCTGAGCCAAATCTATTTTGTATTTTTAAGGAGTTGTCATGCATGGTTATTTAAAAGACTTTTTGTTAATTGTTAACATATGCAGGATGAGATTTTTCAGTCGGGGAAGCCATGGCTGTGGAAACAAAGGTAGAGGTAACTGGAAGCGCGGCCCAAGAAGGCCTAGGTTCTTTATACATTTTTATGTTGATTAAGAAGAGCTTGGCCAATTGTTTCATGCTAGATTATTTAATTGGATTGGACAGGGAATAGTCCAACCGAGGCCTAAAAGGCCTCCTTTCCAAGCCCCTCAAGCCCCCGACATCCCTGTGCCTCCTCATGTCTCTTTATAGCCTAATGTCCCAGAAAATGATGGGTGGTAGGAGATTATTCACGGGACATTCTCCCAACACCGTGGCTGGCCAAACTTAACCTTGACTGCTCACCCACCTTTTAACCCCATTGTCCAAGCTTCCCCTAGCCACTCACCAGTGCAATCCTCACATGCCAGCAAGAGATTGAAGACTAAATCCCACCATGCATTTGATAAAGGAAAATCTACTGCTACCCCTTCCTCACCCTCCGATGACTCTGTCAAATCCGTGTCTTCACGGATGCATTTGAGGGACGATTGTTCCCATGTGATCAGTGAAATAAATCCTAAAGGCTCTACCCAGCCCAAGGAAAATTCAGGGAAATCAAGAGGTGAAAGCAACAAACAAGGAAGGGTTGCATCATAGACTGGAAAATATGGTTTTTGAATTTTATGCTGTTTATTATTTTATGATAGTGGACTTCATGGATTTTGGACAACATGTTTTATTTTGGATATATGAGTATTATTTTGAAATATTTTCAAATTTCATGAGCTAAAATTGCCAAAATTAAATGTGTTTGAGGGGAGACACAAGGGGTGTGTTTTCTTAACTAATGTATTATGTTATGATGTTATGATTTTTATGAACTAAGGGAGTCACAAGGGGTCTCACCTACTAGTTATTATTTATTTATGACCCTATTATAATTATTACCTCCCCCCCGAACTAGAGTTAGTTGAGTCTTGTGTTAGCTTAACTAATATGTTGGTTCAACTACTTCAACAAATTCTAATTTGCTAAAAGCAGAAGTAAGGGGAGGAACAAGAGGAGGATAGAAGCACAAAGCATGCTAAGGTTTTCTCTTTGAGTTGATGTTGAGATAGTTCATTTTTCATTCATTCATATATTCATCATAGCCTAATTTTCTTTTGTGTTAGTAGGATCTTATTGTAGACAACAATATTTAGGGATGAATCAAATCATTCATACACTTTTTCTTTAGAGGTGTTGATCTATATTTGATAGTCCCTGTAGACTTGTCTGTTTGTGAATTAATTTTCATGATTGATAAAGGCTATTGTGCAGAGTCGAGTGGGCAACAATCTATGGAAAGTTGATCCAACTTTTAGAGTTCAGTTTTGGTTTTCTCTCAGAGGTCCTTTTGTATGTTCCATTGGGGATTTCTAAGTTTGACTTTCGTCCAAGATTTCTGTGTGAAGTTTTGTAAAGACAATGACTCTTTGGTGAATTGGAATGAAATAAAGGATTTATTTATGTCTCATATATCTTGAGTATCATCTTGGTGTCTTTACTTTTGTTCTTACATTTATTTCAGCAATTGATATGTTCTTAGAAAAATACATAAAAAGAGAATTTACAACAATCTTTTTGCTGATAAAAGAATAACCTAAGCACTTGTAATTAATACTTGTGAGTTAGGATATATATTTTTTTGGCTATAAACATAAGTTGATATTCCCGTCTACTTTACTTTAGCCAAGTAAATTCTGAAAATGATTGAGTAAGATCAATTCATATATTTTCCTCAACATTTATTTGGCGACCATACTGGGGAGGTCTTCGATATCTCTCTGGTTAAATTTTATACTTGATTTTCATAGATACATCTTTCTTTTTATGTTTTTGATTCCTTGAGTGTTTTTCTATTCATGACTGTTCCTATTGCAAGATAGCCCAATCTTGAGCTTGGTCTCCAAGACCATACCAATATTGCTTTGAACCATTTCATACTATTTTAGGCATTGTTGGGACCCATGCCGAGCTTAACCATTCTTGGGAAGCAATTGAAAGGGATATTAGTGTTCAAGAACAATTGGAAGCTAGACGTAGGCAACCTAGAAATCAACAGTAACCTTTTGTTTCTTCAATTTTGGCCCTTCTTTCATGTCCTTAGATTCTCGTGTTTCTAGGAGAAGAAGAGGCTTGTCACCTGAAATCAATCCTATTGTTGAAATAGGAAGGAGAAACGTTGTGTTATCCACCCAACAAAGTGCTCTAACAAGAACTTTATCTGATTCGTCCATCTCATCCTTCTTTCCCTCATCTATCATCCACAAGATGGAATCTAGTGGTGGCTATGGTGGCACTGGAAGTGCTCCATCTTATTCATCGTCATCAGTTATTAGTAACTTGTATAGCCACCATATCCCCACCCAATATACTACAAACCCCACCAAAGTCATTAAAAAGTATGGACCTTTTCAGTTTGAAGAAGATGCCACAACCACACCATGGCATGTGTCCTCCCCTCTTAATCTAGCACCTGCTACTCACCCACTTACGAAGTTTAAAAAGAATATGCCTTGGTTTTCAGGAAATAACATTTTCAGTACCAAGGAACACCTAGTGGCATTTTCTAATGCTTTTCATAACATAGGGTATAATGACAATGACACCTACATGCACTTGTTCGTCAATTCCTTGGAAGGAAAGGTTTTGACCGACTTTTTTGACCTTCTTCCTAAAATCCTGTCTACTTGGGACGATTTGATTTATTGATTCTGATCCACTTACAGGAAATCCAAAAGCCCTGCTGAGAAGTTAAGGGAGTAAAACAATGTCACTTACAAAGATGGTCATACCATCAGGTCCTTCAACTTGTGTTTCACCAAGTTGTATAATCAAATTCCCAATCTTATCCACCCTCAGAACCAAACCACTTTCATGCATTACTACAATGCATTTCCTTCTCCTTACCATAATAGGCTTGAGGAAAAAGCCATTGACAATATCGGCTCTTCCCTACATACTTTCTTAGACTACGAAGAACATCTTAAATGAAATGGTCTACCCCAGGGAGAATCAGTTAGATAGATAGACATGTCCTCACTCTTACAGCTAGTACAATATATGACCAATCATACGATAGCATTCGAATGAAAGAGTGTTGTATCCCCTCTCACCCCTAGAGCTTCATCCTCTTCTGCCCCTCCTTTTAGAAATTTGGTTGAGAATAATTTTCAGCCCAAGGCTATCCTCCCTCGGAGTTGATGTAAATTTTGCGAGGAAAACCATGAAGAAACCACATGTTAGGTAAGGAAGAGTGATAGAGACAAGATATTTGGTAAAAGACCGGAAGCTACTATCGTTCTCCTAGATTTTTCCGAACTAGAAGATATCATGGTTATTAATACCAGAAACAAATCCTATGCCCCAAAAGGCAAGTTTGACCCTCCTCGCAGTTCTTCTAGCCCGAGCTCATCCTCAACCCCTATTGTGCCCTAGGTTCCCAAAATTCCTGAGAGTCAAGGAATCACTCATTCTCTCCCCTCTTCCAAATAAAATATCCTGAATCAATTGGCCAACAACAAGGCAGATGCAACCCTCCTAGACATGGTTGTCGTCCTTGAACAATAGATGCATCTGAAACAATTCATGGAAGGGAAATATTTCATTGTATCCAATCTTTCAAAGAGGTAGACGACGAGGATTTTTCTGTAAATAAAGTAGGTGTACATAATTTTAGATNTGATGGTGGTTTAGGCCCAAGTATGATGTCGAAGATTATTATGGAAGAGTTAGGCTTGTCTTGTACAAATGAAAATTCCATAAGCATGCTCTCCTATAATAGTCTACAACAAAAAACCATATGCGAGATTAAGGATGTAACCTTGGTTTTATGTGCTCATCCTGAGATAAGGACAACCCTCAACATCCAGGTGATTGATATTTTTGTAAGCAATTATTCAATTATCTTGGGGAGAGATTGGCAAGCCCTAACAGGTGGATACCTCTTGCTCGATGTGACACATTTATTCATTCCTTGAAATGGAAATAATATCATCGTCCTTAGAGAAGGAAGAATTTTACCCTACATAGAGAGTGTTATGCAATCTAGCGTAAACTATCTCAAATAACACCTAGGAGTGTATTCCATATTTGTTGAAGAGGATAATATTCCCCTGGAAATAATTGATTTAGAGGATGAATTATGGTGTATGAACTTCGATGGTTCACACTCAAATGAGGGTAATAGGGATGGTATTATCTTGGTTTCCCCTATAGTAAAGATTCATAATCTCTCATGCAAGTTGGAGTTTTCTTTCTCAAACAATGCCACTGAATTCAAAGCTTTTCTTTTAGGCATTGAGAATGCCCTTAATATTGGTTGTGGTCACCTTTCAGTTTTCATAAATTCTGATCTTGTTGTGAAGCTAATACATAAGACATGCTCTCCTAGCAATAAGATAATGGAACAATATTCCCAAATTGTTTAGGCACTTGTCTTGAACCTCCTATCTTTTAACATCACTCATGTTAGGAAGGAGTTGAATTCAAAATCTGATCGATTAGTTTCCTTTGCAACCTCTCCTACTCAACATCTCTTGCCTCATTGGCCTAATTGTGCTTTTCAATCTTTGCATCATTCATACATTTCTGAGAATGAATAATTCTGGAAGGCCATCCCTAACAATGAAAGCAATTGTGTTGTCATTCAAAATGAACCCCTCATGTTGGAGGAGATTATATCTGTAGAAAACAATAAAATTCCTAAAGGATTGACTCCTCTCGAGGGTTCGTTTTCCTTGAGTGTTGTAGGAAACAAAAAAAACCAGGAAGAAGAGGCGTTACAACTGAAGGTGGTTGAATCCATCTCCATGAAAATTACGACACCTGGATCTTCAACGAACATTAAAATAAATGTCCAGGGTTTTGATAAAGAAGAGATGATGTATGTTGAGTTACTTGGTGGATTTCAAAATGTTTTTGCTTGGTTTAATGTGGATCTTCATGGTTTTGATCCAGGTCTTGTTCAACATACCATGAAACCAGCTAGGCAAAAACAAAGACTTGTTAACTCTACACTGAAAGCAACCTTTCGTAGGGAGTCGAGGAATTTATCAAGGATTGAAATGTTTTTCTTAGTCCACCCTAAATGGGTTTCCAAATGGGAACCTGCTTCGAATACCATTGACAATATTAGAACCTTCATTACTCTTCAAACTTTTAGGCAATAAATTATGAGAAATACTTTCCCCCCTCTCAGCATGAAAATATTTCTACAACAGGTTGTAGAGTTACACTTGGAGCCCTTACATGACAGTTTGTTTGGTTACAATAAAACCAAGGTAAAAGGGGAAAATATTCACAAAACCACTTTTATTACAAATCATGGTACTATGTCTTACAGTTTCTTGCCTTCTGGCTTACTTGATACCAGTATCACCTTAAAAGGGCCTATACACACAAATTTCGATGAATTGGTCAGTCTCCATGTTTATCTTGATGATTTAATCGTATGCGTCAGGTGTCAAGTGTTGGGTCATTTCCAGATTAATTTTGTCTTAGACACTAACTCAGAAATTTTAAAGGAATTACAAAGACAATGGTTTTCTCACAGCACTAACAACCCTCGCTTGAAGTATTGTGAGGGACCAGCGTGAAAAGATTTTTTTTGCTGATTAGATCTTTCTGTATACTAGTAGCTTAGCTTTGTTCTCAATTTTGTGTGCTTCCTTTTTCTATCTTACCACACTTTAACTTCTTCTTTCTGAATAGATTTTTCATTTTATTGCTACGTTTTTTTGTTTTTTTTACTGCTACTGTTTTATTTTCTGAATTATTACTTATGTGGAAATTGTTTGTCTATATCATCTTTTACATGTTTGGTCAAGTTAGAATGTTGGATCAGTTCTACCACAGTAAACCCCCTGCAAAATCATTGTTAGTCAATAACGATTGAGCTTACATAGTTGTTATGATCGGTCCTCTGAAGGGCCTTTGAATTTGTTACATGTTTTCGCTGTTATCTTACAAGGAATTGGTTGTTTCCCGCTCCTTCTTGCCATTTTTTCATCCATCGAGATCTGAAGAGAAAATATATAAGTATCCCTCTTTCAAGGTAAGAGCATATTACAGTCAAATGATTATGCATACAGTGGTAAAACCCCTCATACCTAACATTTTTCATGAGTTATTCCCAAATTCCTGGTCATCTTTCCAATAAATCCGCTCATTTTCCCCCTGTTGCATAATCATTCGAGTAACGTCTTCTTGAGATTACTATTCTTGGTCTGTGAAACCATGAGTTATGAGTTCTATTTTGTTACAAACAAATTTCCCTATGGAGCCACCATTTTGTTGACTATTGAAAACGTCAACGTAATTTTTCCCGCAAAGTGTTGCTAAAGCCTATTATTATATAAGACTAAATAATGCTAGTGCGTGGGACCCCCTTGAACTTTGAAGATCAGATCTGTTCATTTTCAATGTTATGATGATGTGCTACAAGGGTTCACATGATTGATGAGAATACGGTTGTCATTGATATGAGCTAAGCTTTGGAATGTTCTTTCTTCATGATACTACAACCTACTTTTCATTTATGGTATTCGTTCTTCTCGCACCTGCACAACAAATATGTTAGTGAAAACTGCAGAAAGGAATTTTGAGAAAAAATAAAATACTATATCTAATGCAAAAGAGACCTAGCTCTATAATACTACATGCATGAAGTGTTTATTGATAATTGTTAACTCCTAACTAACAAGGAAATGGCTATGAAATATTTTTAGGTTACATTTTATATGCATACGGTGGAAATTTTAGTGGCACATTTTGGCAAGGAGATAATACAAAGGTTATGCATCGATTGATGCAATTGGTAGTTGATGTGCATATGTTATAAACCTTGGTGGCTCATGGAAGTAATGGATTTACATTTTTATGGTGATTATGTTGTTAGTGATGATTCTATTGTATAGTTGTCGAGAAATTTATTTGAATTATGACATGGGTGGCGCATTTAATAAAGTACCGATGCAAATGGTTAAATTGTGGAACTTGGATTATGTTATGGTTTAAATGTGTTGATATTCTCGATGCATTGGTTGATTAATGGTGTTAATGGGGGCTCGTTGGCATGTACTATGGAGTAAATGTGATATGGGTGGAGTCAACGTGCATTTACTCCACGTCACCTTTACCCTTCCCGTTGGTCGCCACCCTAAACAGACTATTGTTTGATCTGGTTGTTTTGTTCACACTCTGGATTTTTAGTAGGGTGAAACCGCTTGGCCACCTCTCGTCTTAAGGTTTTTGATTAACAGGTATGTCTCGTTTGTCCATTCTTGAATTCAATCTGGTTATGAAATGTTTTGTCTCCATTGTATGGGTTTGTGCTTTTCCTAAGTACTGCAACTATGTGGAATTTTCGTTTTGAATGGAAAATGGATGGTTCTGCTTATAATTGTTTGAGTTCATCGGAGTTGGTGGTCTTCCTGGGTGATATCTCTTTGTTACCACCGTGTTTGTTAAAAAAAAATTTAAATCATGGTTGGATGGTTGTCTTCGTGATTCTTGGGTTTAACTAGAGCTCTGTTTTCTTGTTCAACCCTATCAATAACTGTCTCTCATTCACAAGCGGCATAGACCTCCTTGTGTGTACGCCTTTAGCCTCGAAGTTTCACTATGGTTGGTTCATTTCCTCCTATGATGGATACTGTGAAAACCCTTAATCCTCCATACTGGATCCGCATAGGTTGTCTTTCAATCTTGTTAAAATGTTCTCGATTATTGTGGTCTATTACTTCAAATGCAGGCTCACTAGTTGGTTGTATAGCGGTTGTGTTTGTATATCCTTTCGTCACTACCTCTGTGATAATATCATGAGATTTGAATTTCATTTTGCACTTATAAAAGTTCATAGTTACCAGCCTGATGTCAAATAACTCAGTTGTTTTTAATGGAAGGGCCTCTGCCTGTTTCGATTGGGTGCGTGGGTATACACAATTACCAAGGCTTGTTCAGTTGATTGGTTTTTCCTTACCACAGTGGTGAATTGTTAGTTAATGTATAGTAACTAGTGTTTTTTCTTATGATGTTTTGGTTGATGGATGAACTAGGTCACGAATGTTTAGGGTTGCTCACGCAGGTCGCATTCTATTTGTGGTGTTTTGAAATTGAAACATGGGGTATGATAACTATGTTTTCTCTGAGGCTGAATGATAATCGAACTGGGTATCTATCAAAGGCATATCCACAACATCCTTCATTGGTTGTGTTCTGAGTATACATAGCTTGGTTAAATTGTGATGCGACTTAAACAACTAACCACTTAGTAACATACACAGCCTCTACACGATATGTTGAGTTATTGACATGACTGGTGTTTGTTGTGATGAGTCAAACTATTGTATCATGGTGTTTGGTTGGTTGCACTCTATTTGTAGTATGGATGGTTGGTTATTATACTCACTGATACCCTCAGAATGGTTTTTAAGCATGTTATTTATTGAAATCGACTGCTTGTTATTTACCAAAATCGACCACAGTTGATGACATTCGCATTGGGTATTTGGCTCAGCTTTCAAGTCACATTAAAACGTCCTATTTTACATTTCCATTGTTACATAGCCTGGGAAGTTTTCCCCTACATAGCCTATGTCAAAGTGTTGGTTGTTGTGTAACAACCCTAGTCGAATATATGCTTAGGGATTATTAAGTAAAAAATTATTAGGTAATTAATTTTTCTAACATGTTATTAACTAAACAGAGATTGGTATAATGATATTAATTAAATATTTATTAATTAATTAATTGTTATAATTTTGATTAATTAATTAATTAATTAATTA
>JASDQU010189652.1:8448-20275 GCA_032191745.1 Picea mariana | reverse complement strand
GATGATATATGGAGGTCTGCTAACTTACAAAAACAGATTGTTCATTTCCGATTGTGATGACTTGAAGAGGTTCATAATGGATGAACTACATAAAAGACCATATACTGGTCATCTAGGATACCAGAAGATGATCACAGCCACTAGGAAACAATTCTATTGGCCTAGATTGAAGAAAGGCATAGTTGAGTACTTAGCCAAATGCATAGAATGCCAATAGGTTAAAGCAGAACACCGACACCCAGTAGGATTATTACAACCTCTACCAATCCTGGAATGGAAATGGGAAACCATCTCCATGGATTTCATCACCGGATTACCAACATCGACTAAACAGAATGACACCATCATGGTAGTGGTGGATAAACTGAGCAAGTCCGCTCATTTTATCCCTGTGAAGTCGACTTGCAAGGCAATAGACGTCGCCAACATATTCATGAAGGAGATATTCAGACTACATGGTATGCCTAAAGAGATCGTGTCTGACAAAGCCATGAAATTTACTTCCAACTTTTGGAAATCCTTGATGGTTGGTCTGGAGACCAAATTACTTTTTAGCACAGCCTATCATCCTCAAACTGATGGATAGATGGAAAGAGTGAACCAAATATTAGAATACATGCTAAGGATTCATGTAATGCATCAACCCAAAAAATGGGAAGATTTCCTACCACTGATGGAATTCGCCTACAACAATGGCTACCAAGAATTCCCGAGGATGAGCCCTTTCGAAGTCCTCTATGGTAGACTGTGAAATGCTCCAGTTAGTTGGAGTAATCCCATGAACAGAGTTACTATTGGACCCAACATGTTGAAAGAAATGGAACAACAAGTGACTTAGATAAACCAAAATCTAAAGGTCACTCAAAACAAACAGAAAAGTTACGCCAACTGAAATAGAACTCCAAGAGAATTCAAGACGTGAGACCATGTATATCTCAGAGTTAGGCCCAGGAAGAGTTCCCTGAGGATGGGAGCTTGTGCCAAGTTGGAACCTCAGTATTGTGGACCCTTTGAAGTTCTATATAGAGTGGGACCTATAGCCTATAGGCTAGCACTTCCTCCCACAATAAAAGCACATAATGTTTTCCATGTTTCATTATTGAAGAAATATGTACATGATTCTAATCATATAATTGACTGGTCTGTGATCTAGGTGGAACCGGAGGGAGAATTCCTGCCAGAATATAAATGCATACTAGACAAAAAGGAAACCCCACTCAAGAACTGAACCATTGAACAGGTCAAGGTGTAGTGGAAACATTTTGGCCCAGATGAGGCTACATGGGAAATGGAAGATCCATGAAACTGACATATCCAATTTTGCTTACTTCCATACATACACGTCATATTGATATATAGAACATTGAGGATGATGTTACTTTAAGGGGGAGGGAATTGTAACACCCTGTTTCCCCCAGTCTGTAAAAATGACTATAGTGGCCAAGAACTATGGAAAACTCAAAGATGTGAATGTTTGATTTGACGGACCTTTGCATAAAAGGTTGATGAATGTAAATTATGTTATGAATATGTGTTGCATGAATGTTGGGAGATGGATGTGATAAAAGAGACCACGATGGCTAATGAGAGGTGGTGGAAGGGACCTGGAATGGTTGCATTAACTTCCACTGAGCTAGTATCGTACTGGTTTATACTTGCTCAAAAACCAAAGCAGCTTTCTGATCCTAGAATGGATTTCCCGTCAGATTGGTAGGTGGGGAGGGTCCTCAAAGATTTAATGAGGGGATGGGGGTGAACCACCCATCCATAACAACCCTCAAACCTGACCACAGACGACAAAATTAGTGCCACACACAACCCTTGTAGACAAATTGGCAAGAGAGGAAATGTGGTGGGAGAGTGCGCACGACGGGGGATCGCGGAAGAGAACTGGAGAAAACCATGGAGACATGGGGAGTTCTGAATATCAGGAGAAGGAGAGTAATCTTTGTCCTGGATTATTTTTCTGTATCAGGAGAAGGAGAGTAACCTTCGTCCTTGACTTCCATTGAGTTGGAAGTAGGAGGCTGAACCTCAAAGCATCGTGGTCTAGCTCGGGGGTGGCTAGTGGTAAATCCATTTGGAGTCACTGAGCCTACGGTTGGGTGGAAATGAGCACCCCTCTCAGCAGTTGCATCACACCAGTGGATCTAATAAGTGTTTTATGCATTGTATTTTGAATTGAATATCATGAATACATGCTTATGTTTATATGCCCATAATAATTTTTGTGTGGAATGATTGCCTGGTGTTTTAAACTGAAAATAATTGATGCATGTGTATGCTTATATGTCATCGTTGGTTTTTGAACAAATAGTTAAGTTTGGGGCATGAGTTCTCTCCACCAAGAATCATCTTGTTTGCTTGATTCTCATAATATTCTGGGAAGGCCCCTCGAGAGTACTCTTCCCCAGGAATTACCCCATAAACCTTGGAACCATATCAAACCTTTTCCTAGAGACTCGACTAAGATCAGGGACGATCGCCCAAGAACCTTCTAAAGGTTCATGCGATCCGGGTCTAGAAACCTTATGAGAGAAAGGGTATCTCTCTAAGGTCACGGATTCGTGGGAGTTTGAAGCCCCGAGAAGTTGGATTTCGTGATTCAAGATCATAAGGGATAGCAAGTCCAATTATGGAAAGAGAGAATACCCTATCATTTGGTAGACGAACGGTCATAAGCCTTTCATAAATACCCCAGATCTATCAAGACTGATGGATCTAGAGAAGGAGCGTAGGTGTTAACACCTCGACCCTTTCAGCCTTTGCAAGTAGCGATGGGATCCAAGGATCTGACGGAGCCCTATTGACCGTCGATCTTAGCCTTTGCATAGGCAGGAGAGTAGCATTTCGTTGACTTGTGACTTGGGGTGGTCAATGGTAGGACTGCATGAACTCATAATTCACAAGATTTCAATGTGATCGTGGTCATTGGATCCAGACCACGAGAGAACCATGGGATCAGAACTTTCGTGGTTATCGCCTATCGGGGATTTGGAACTTGAGAGAGTTTCTTTTCGACTATAGAAGTGACGAAGTGCCGAGGGATCATGAAAACACATGACCCATCCCTAAGTGGGGACCGTATGGTTGATAGGTGGTGTAACAACAAGCACCCAGAGGAAGGTGGAAGCAGGTGATCGGTGGTGGACACTTGTTGCCTGGGAAAGAGTCAACCCATTGTTGACTTATTGTGACTCGGGGATTCGCAGGATGAAAAAGTTGCACCTTGATCGTTAAGGCCGAGAAACGTTGAGAGCTAAGGTCTCATGTGATGGGCGACGGTCACACAGCTCATGATCAAAGTAAAGCAGAGGAGACAAGTGGCGTGTGTGCGTCGCTTTGGCAGAGTCCACGTAACGTTGACCTCTCGCGTCTTGGGGATTTGCAAAGGAGGAGCACGAGGGCTCAACACCTCAACTAGCGAAGTTGCAAGTGGTGCTAGTGTTTGGCCTAGCCTACGGTTACATGTAGCAGGTGCTAGTGTGGAGGGAGCCATACCTGTATCGTATCTCGGGTATCGTTTTTTGGAGAAAGGGGAGTCGAGCGTCTTGAATCCCAACTCATGAGTTGCTAAAGGTGATTGTGCTAAGGTCAGGCTGTGGCTGTTTGGAGGAGGATAAGGGAAGGGAGGGTCTGTGCTAGGACCCATAGAAGTCTCAGGGATTCTGTCCCTCAAAGAAAAAGTTGAAAAATCTAGGTTTCCGTAGTGGGTGTGTGACAATGAACCTATATTCTAAGTGTACTTGGCCTTCTCTTTTATCATGCTTGACATATTTGACCACATAGTATCCTATTTGAAAACCGTAAGGGATGAAAAATCTTTTCTTATCCATCATAAGGGTGGTGTTGAAGGCTTGCATGAAATTTTGGTAACAGATCTCTTTGATAACCAATCTATTAGGAACATACATAGGTAGTATATGTGGTGGGATCATGGATCCATAAATTATTGGGTAGGTGTATTTCTCCTCAAAGTACTGGTTCTTTGTGAAATTTAAAATATTTTTTTTGTTGCTTGGATATTCTAGGACACTCTTTCTCAAATACAAGAAAGTAGATCCTAAGAATGAAAAAATCACAAATTTGGGAGTAAAATCTTTTATAACTATTTTCCCAAATCATGTTGAAGTACACATGGACTGGTGGTTCATAAATCTACCAAATTAATGATGTACTAAGGAATGTGTTTTTTGCACACAACACATCCAAGATAAGGGATAGCATGTGGAACTCAGGAGGGATTCCAGGTTTTGGGGATTGTGCTCGAGTAATTTTCATATTGAGTTGCTTAGAGATGACACCTCCCCAATTAAACTTCGTACCCCACATTTTCAGATAATAAGGAAAATATAGCTATGCTGATGCAGGAGCATCGCTCCACGTCAGTAATGCACCAGCTAGAGAACACATTCAACATCCATTCAAGGAGAGAGAGAGGAGTCCAACCTTATTTCAAATTTCAAATTATAATTTAATGTTTGTAAGGTTGGAAGAGCCAAATCTATGTCATTGTGCAAGCAAGATTTGGTGTTTCCTTTAATGGTTGAAAGGCAGAGGATATCTAGGTCCGATCCAGACTAGACAACCATTGAATGTAATTCATTGTAAATTAATGAGAGTAGATAGCTTGGAGGGAAGAGCTCAAGGAGCCATTTGGTAAAAATATCCATGTATCTTGTTTTTATGAGAAGTATATAGATTACAGGATAGAATGGAGATAAGAGAGGAGAGTCGAGACTCTGTTTCAATCCAAGATTTTGTACACATTGTAAACAGACATTCTGAGATTAATACAAAGAGCAATTTTTTATGCATAAGAATCTTTATGTGTTTATGTGTATTTTGAATGAATGTCTTTTATGTGTCCATATACTTATGCTGTAGATGTATTTTAGATTCCATCTGCAGGGATAGAAAAAATTCGTTGTCTGTGAGTTTTCTTGGATTTTAGTGTGGGTTCTTTGTGGCTTCATGCAAGGGGTTGCATGATAGAGTACTGAGGACTCTGTAAGCCAGTGCAAGAGTGCACATTTGAGTTCTATGGAATTTAGGAAAGACTGTGCTAGGAGGGCATACTAGAGGATTCATAAACTCAAGGGAGAAACCTCAAGGTTACTAAACACATTGGAGGTAAGACTGTGCAGAGGAGGGCACAAATAGAAGACAAAATTTCTAAGGATTCTGTAGAGCTCTTCTAGGTGGGCATTGAGCATGTGCAAGGAGGGCACGAAGGAACTCTGTTTTGAGTTCAGTGAGAAGAGAAGTGTCAAGGAGAAATACACTTACAGATTTTTTGAACACTATGTAGGCTCAACAAGGTGTGCTTAAGCAGGAGGTTTCCAGGAGGGCATTAAGTTCCCCTTTGAAGGGAAAGATAAGGGCAAAGTCCCTTAGATATTTGAGCAAGAGAATATTAGGATGAATAGTTCCTTTTGCGCACAGAGTTCCAAAAGAATGAAAAAACAGGCCGAGACTCTTTGAAGTCCAAGCCTTAGACAAAGCTCAAGAGGGATAGCATTTCCAGAATGCAGGAGAGACCTAAGGTCATAGGGCTCGCAGAGGAGGAAAAGGTCGAGACCTTTGAAGCATCAAAATCTTCCAAGTTTGGGAAGAAAGGTGCCAAATATTAGGAGGAGGAGCATGGCTACCATTGGATCAAGAAGAGGGAATATCTAGATCCGAAGGAGGTGCATGAGAATTATTCCATTAGAGTGCACAGGAGGAGAGATGATTTCGTGATACGTGAAATCCCAAAATCTTTAGGACTATTTATCGGAAGTGACGCGTGGCGAGCGGTCAACATTTCACTAACTTGCACATCAGAGAATTCAAAGGGGAGATTATTAAGAAATCACGAGCCCAAAAATTTTGATTAGATCTAAGCCGTTAGATTGAGGAGAATCGGGACCGTCATATGGGAAGCTCAAAAATCTCGGCATTCTGGGAGTCAGGAGAACATAGGTGATTCACATTGGGAATTCTCGATATGCAAAATATCGACGCACTTGAGAGCTGGTCTTGTGGTCATGGGAATGGTCACATGAGCAGAGGGAGCTAACAGTCGTTCATCCTTTTTTGGCATTTTGGGAGTCGGGGAGTCAGGGGTGGCTCATACGTCGAAGTCCCAACATGCGAAGTCCTGAAACACTTTTTGTGTAGGTGCGAGGTCACAGACCGTGGTTGCATGAAAGAGGGATCTTGTGCTTGGTGCTTAGTTGCGTAGTCAAAGTTTCATAATAGGACCAGTGGTTATAAGTGTCGAAGGTTCCATCAGGGAATTAAAAATCCATTTTGTCTCAAAGGAATTTGAACGATCCAGTGACCAGAAGGTTGGCAGACCCTGCTGAGGTAGGGGGTTGCTGCACCAGATGGTATCAGAGCCACTTTCTGTCTGTATATTTCAGGAAGAGGGAGGAAATGTAAATAAGTGGATAGTTTGATACTATCAGTGGTATCATGAGATGAAGTTGTTGGCCAAAAGGATAGGGTGGTGATTCTCTCTACGTGGAGATCTGTTTTCATGAAGGAAGCGGACATTTGACAATTAGGTGGGATGAAACTAGAGAGGAGGATGGCTACTGAAGGCCAAAGGAGTGTTTAAGGAAAAGACCACTAGAAGAAAAGAAAGGCTGAGATGAACCAAGATCTTAGCGAGATAAGAGCACGAATGGAGAAGCTTTCATTTAAAATGCAGCAGGCTGCTAAGGCACATTGGGTATATGAGTGGCCCATGAAGAAGAAGGTAAAATGGTTGATTAAGAAATTGTTCACCAGAGGACATCAAAATTGTTGAGAGTGCAGTTGAAGTATGTTGAAAGCCTCAGAGGTGAAGAGGAGATGGTTCACATCTATGAGCCAAAAACTAGGAAGAGTCTCAATGATGATNGTGGGCAATGAGATGGGATCATTGGAGGATCTCATAGACTTCCAAGAGGGTAGGGAAGAAATCCAATATTTCCAGGTGATCAAGGGAGAGAAGATGAACTCAATTGAGAGTTCATATCAACAAGGAGATCTAATGGAGGAGGATCATAGGAACATTATGATCATTGGGGGAATTCAGATATTCCTACAAACTAGCCCAGTTGAGGCCAGAGTATGTGTTGCAGAGGAAACAACAAAAGAAGGATAACCAACAGTGATTGTCATAGAATAAATGGAGCAGATGTTGATATCTTCCCTAGTATAAGAAGACCATGCAGTTAAAATTTTTTCTCCATGGGAGAAGAAGTTATATATGCTAGAGGATTGGTTGAACAATCAGGATCCAATAGATGAATGATATGAGAAGATACTCATACATATTGTGGGAGAAGAGAATTCAATATAATTTCTCATAAGTTTCATCCAGGAAGCTGAACATGAGATGAATGCAACATTTAAGCCTACAACAGAAGATGAGTTAGAATTCCAACCTGAGGAGAAGTTGGAAGAAGCTAGAGATGAACCGATAGAAGAACTGGAAGAAGCTAGTTTGTTAGAGGAGGAAGTTGAGCAACAACTTAGTAATGAGACTACATAAATGGATTTTGCAGCAAGGTGGAAAGCTAAAGCCACAGGAGTTTGAGAAAACAACAAGGGGGACCAAGATGATCCACCCATTGATAAAGAGGAGTTGCAACAGAACATGAAGCATAAAGAGAGCCAACCACTAGAGTAGTTGGACATGGAGATAGAAGAAATTAGAAGGCTGACGTTGAGGTCAACACATGAGACTTCCAGCAAGAATAAGTTGAGTAGAAGGAAGCTTGCAATAGCTGTAGGCAAGCAACAAAAACAAAAACAAAGCAGTGGAGTAGATGAAAAACTCCAAAGAACAGTTTGGGATCCAGGTGGATTTCAACAAATCCGGGAAGATCATGAGTAGGGGCTCATGAATTTTTCACAATAGTGGAGTATGATGCAGGAGCATCACTCCACATCAGTAACACACCATCTAGACAACACATTCAGTGCACATTCAAGGAGAGAGAGAGGAGTCCGCCCTCATTTCAAATTTCAAATTATAATTTAATGTTTGTAAGGATGGAAGAGACAAAGCCATGTCATTGTGTAGGAAACAGTTGGCGTCGCCTTTAATGGTTGAAAGGCCGAGAATATCTATATCCGATCTAGACTAGACAACCATTGAATGTAATTCATTGTAAATTAATGAGAGTAGGTAGCCTAGAGGGAAGAGCTCAAGGATCCCTTTGGTAAAAATATCCGTGTATCTTATTTTCATGAGAAGAAAATAGATTAGAGGATAGATTGGAGAGAAGAGAGGAGAGTCAAGACTCTATTGCAGTCCGAGATTTTGTACAAATTGTAAACATGCATTCTAAGATTAATACAAAGAGCAGTTTTTCATGCATAAGAATCTTTATGTGTTTATGTGTATTTTGAATGAATGTCTTTTATGTGTCCATATGTGTATGCGGTAGATGTTGTTAGATTCCATATGCAAGGATAGAAAGAATTCATTGTCTGTGATTTTTCTTAGATTTCAGTCTGGGTTCTTTGTGGCTTCATGCAAGGGGTTGCATGACAGAGTACTGAGGACTCTATAAGCCAATGAAAGAGTGCACATCTGAGTTCTGTGGAATTCAAGAAATAATGTGCCAGGAGGGTGTACCAGATGAATAATAAAATCAAGGGAGAATCCTCAAGGTTACTGAACAACTTGGAGGTAAGACTGTGCAGAGGAGGGCACAGAGAGAACTCTGTTTTGATTTTTGTGAGAAGAGAAGTGTCTAAGAGAAATACACTTACAGATTTGTTGAACACTCTATAGGCTTAGAAAGGTGTGCTTGAGCAGGAGGTTTCCAGGAGGGCACCAAGTTCCCCTTTGAAGGGAAAGACAAGGGTCGAGTCCCTTAGATATTCAAGAAAGATAAGCTGAGGAGGAAAAGTGCCTTTTGTACACAGAGTTCCAATAGAAAGGAACAACAGGGCGAGACTCTTTGAAGTCCAAGACTCAGACAAAGCTTAGGAGGGATAACATTTCCAGAACGCAAACAAGACCCAAGGTCATAGGGATTTTAGAAGAGGCAAAGGTCGAGGCCTTTGAAGCATCGAAATCTTCCAAGTCTGGGAAGAAAGGTGCAAAATCTCAAGAGGAGGAGCACAATTTCCATTGGATCGAGCAGAGGGAAGATCTAGAATGTTGGAACCCATGCCTAGACAACGAGAAAGAAGTGTAGGAAGAAACATATCTCAGTCATTAGATCTGGAGGAGGTGCACAAGATTTAGTCCACTAGAGTGAACAGGGGAAGAGTCTATTTCACGATACATGAAATTCAAACATCATAAGTGTCATCTATCGGAAGGGACGCGTGGCTTGTGGTCAGGGTTTCACTGACTCGCACATCAGAGAAGTCAAAGGGGATATTCTTAAGAACTCGCAAGGCCATAAATTGTGATTAGATCTGAGTCGTCGGATCGAGGAGAATCAAGATCGTTAGATGGGAAGATTTGAAATCTCGGCATTTCAGGAGTTAGGAGAATAAAGGTGATTCACATTGGGAAATCCCAACGCACTTTAGAGTTGAGCCTGGAATGGTCACATGAGTGGAGGGAGATAATGGTTGTTAATCCCTTTTAGGAGTTTTGGGAGTTGGGGAGTCAGGGGTGGATCATACGTCGAAGTCCCGACATGCGAAGTCCCAAAACACTTTTTGTGTAGGCGCGCGATCATAGCCCATGGTCACGTGAGAGAAGGAGCTTGCACCTGGTGCTTAGTAGCATAGGCAGAGTTTCATAATAGGACCTGTGGTTATAAGTGTCGAAGGTTCCAATAGGGAATCAAAGAGCCATTTTAGCTCAAAGGAATTTGAATGATCCAGTGACTGGGAGGTCGACAAACCCTACTGAGCTAGGGGGTGCTACACCATAGACTTATGAGAACTGGGAGAATTCTCTTTCACCATATAATATACACAATAGGATCATAACATACATATGGCTCCCTCAACCCAAAGATGTTGTACCTACCAGTAGATTTCTTGGTGAAATATTTATCTTCCTTCCACCAATTGTTCAGTAATTTATTGGTGTCATATTGTTAATAAAATGAAATCATGAAATCCTTGGTAAGGGACTCATCAGGGTCTAGAAATTTATAAAAAATAGCCATATCTTGAGGAAGGAAGGGCCCTATGCAATCTCACCGATCATTCACGATTTTTCACTCCTGGGATTTAGTGTGATTAATGACCCGTTCCATTAAATATATACAAGGCATGATAGATTCCTTGACAACGATCGAATGTGGTATGGAAATTTTTATTACAGGAAAAACCTCATCATCTATCTCCCTAATTTGTAGGTTTCTATGTAGAGTATATTTGGGGTAGTCTACATTGTTAAATTTTGAGAATACATCATTCCAGGAAGGGATTTTCACCTTTGAGGAAGTCCCTCTCACTAAATAGGGTTCAGTGTCCCAAAAAAAGGTCACTATGTTCGAGCTCCTTTTTTGGGGAAACATGATAAGGCGTTATGTAATCTTGGCCATCAGATATTTTCCCCTCTCATAGGTGTAGAATTGGAACCGAATTCAACACCACTAGATCGAGTCCTTGACTTCTTGGGTGTTCTCTACGTGGGATATTCTCAAGGAGGCATCATGTTTGCAAGAAAACATTGATGATAAACAAACACCCATTAAATATTTCACAAAACTATATACCATACAACACAACATACCTGTATCGAGAAACATCATTCTTTGAAGGAGCAAACATTACTTGACAACGCTGTTTCAATGTCTAGTTATAGTTTGATTGGGTCCCATGTATTAGAGAAAACATATGTTGTGTCCTAAATTCATTAGCAGGAGATAAAAAAATAATTGCACTCGATCGATATTGCACTTTACATATGCAAATAATGGAGCAAGATCAGGGGGAAATGTGTTTTAAAATCCAAATATCAAAGTAAAGTGAGCAATCTATGGAAAAAAATGGCATTGAAATGTGGTGATAGTACCTCTTTCATCCTTCACTACCTAAGTTCATACACAGATGTGACCATCAACGGTTTTATGAAGTCACTTGACTTGGCATGGAATGGTTTGGTCAGGTTTGAGTGTTATAAGGTTTTAATGCATAGTTCAATTGTGGTGCTAATTGGACTATATGCACTTGTATTTGTACAAGGTGATGTTAGACATGTATGTGCGAATTTGACATGGAGAGACAATGTATTAAGGGCCCCACTTCAGTCACACGATGACCATAGTAATAAATAAAAAAATCCAATGTCCGTGATTAAATTATCCTTATTGATCGGATGACCGAGATTGTGTGCAAAAGAGTATGTCGTGTGTCGAATTGACATGGCGCTAAGTCAATAGCTGGAACTAGTTTATTATCTGGAAAATGATGTGACATGTTATTGATCACAATTGTGCATGAAAAAGAAATAAACCATCAGATCACAAAACTAACTACTAATATCTATTGGTTCATGTGCTAGGAAGGTGTGTAGCATCTTGGATAGGACATTTATTGGTCATTGGGTGTGGCGAGCGAGTGTTCTAGGAGAGAGAATTAGATGATTCGTCTGATTGTTGATGGGTATGAAGGGAGAAAAAAAATCAAATCATAAGATTGAGGACACTGATGTTCTTTCCTCGTCTGGTTGAATGACTATAAACATTTAGGGAAAACAACCATCATTTTTCTAGTGAAAGTGTGAGGAGTTTTAAAACATGCTATCAACCATTGGGTGTAAGGGGAAAGTATTATAGACAAAGAATTATTCTAATTTATCCAATGATGATGGGATCCTCGATGTTGGATGGATGGAATGTGAACCCTTCCATGGGATACACCAATACTA
>JASDQU010189651.1:1136-15483 GCA_032191745.1 Picea mariana | reverse complement strand
CTCTTCTGTGCGCTTTAGCTCCTGCGCATAGCCTGCTTCTACCCACATGAATAACTATCAAAATAAGCAATGATCTCTTATTTGTTCTTCGTATATTGATCATGCCAAGTCCTCTTCCATATCATACACTCAACTCTTCATCCTCTCTGGCGACTATTCTAAGTTTGTTCTTCATTAGTGGTCGTTATCCAGATATTCTTTGTCTTCTTTGGAAGTTACAGTCTTCGACACTTTTCCATCTATCAATTGTCTCTATGATGAGTCTTCATTCCACTGGCAGTTACCTTGAGACTCTTCAGATCCTCTGGTGATCACCCTAAATCCCTTCAAATTCTTTGGCATATGCAATCACTCCATTTCTGGAAATTACAATCATTTTGTTCCGACAGTTACAGAGAGAAACTCTGTGTGCTCATCCCTTTGGCACTTTTTCCATTCTTGAGAAAAACTTCACAACAGGCACTATATTTTATTTCTAATCCCCTTCCTTTCATGTGACCATGAACTATGATCAGATGCCTATCCAAAAAGGTGTTTCATGATTTCACGTTTTGGGTGATCGACTACAAGTCACCTCGATTTTCCCAACTCATGAAACTCTGAGGTGGAGCCTAGAAATTCTAGCTCCTTCCCTTCTCTTCCACTGATGTAACCATAGCTATGACCAAATTCTTATTCAAAAGGAACTTCTCGATCTTGGTCTAGTGAGCGCTAGCTCCGATTATCAATAAGACCTTGGGAGATGATCTCATGTGACCACATGATTGCGGGCACATCTAAAGGTGGTTTGGGATCAACCACTTTTCTCCCCGCAATCCACATCCAGTTTCTAGATACCCTTTCCCCAAAACAATGTTTTCAATTGCGGTCTGCTTATGAAAAATTAAGACCTGACCATGTTCTAACCTCGCAATGTGATAGGACCGTCGATCTCATGATCTTGATGATTCTCCTTTGATCAATGAATTCGATTTATCTTCCTTTCCTGCCTTATTTCATTCATCCATGCACGATCCTTAGTCTCAATGACTAAGTGACATGTGTCCCTCCAAACCAATGGACAAGATTGATTTTGCCTTTCAGGCTTCGGGAGTCTCAATTCTCAAACTTCGCTTGCTCATGGATAGTTTCAACCATAGTCCACAATATAACGACGCATGGTCTTCTCGAATCAATGGTCACAATCCCTTTGGGTATTCGGGGTTCAGAAATATAAACTTTCCAACCTTTCAACCTTCCTTTTCTTTTTCCCGGTGCTAATAATCCTTTGATGTGTGTCCCTTTCGGATCAACAGTCACGATCCTTTCACATCTCTGGACTTCAGGATTCTCAAGTCTCAACTGGAAATCCTTGAAGTGAGATTTATTCGAAATATTAGATCAACTGGCACATACTACCCTTGACGATCAATGGTCGATATTTGTCCTTAGAAAATTTCACGTTCTCCCCATCCACAAACTTCTGAAGTTGTGGATCTCGCGCCACCTCTCCTCCTCGACGATGGATGACCCCAAACCACTTTGGAACTTCAAAACTTTGGGAAGGTGTTGGTGGTAAATCTCCCAAAGAAAAACTCCCGGAGTGACTTCACTTACTTATGTCACTTGATGATGTTCATGAGCCTAGTAGATGCCACGTGTCAATCAGATTTGTGATTTTCACATACCTGAAATGTTGAATCAAATTGACACTTGTCATTGTCTGATTGCACCACGTGTCCTTGCTGATGTTGTCTTGCTAATGTGGATCCTCATTTACTTCGGGACTTTGGCCTTCGGGACTTCGGGTATTTCAAATTTTACATTCCCCAATTCTTCCAAAGTGAGAATCCCCGAATAATACTATCCTTGCAACTTTTGGACTCGAACTAACAATTGTTTGTCGATCATGTTATTAGATTGACGACACGATCTTTCTACAATTCTTATTTTCTATCTTATCATGTCCTTCCACTTAGAATGATCCAACGACTGACGAAAAATCACATAAATGAGATCTTAGATCTTTTACCTCACTTATCCTATCCTTCCACTTAAAGTGATCCGAGGGTTGTGAAGATTCTCAAATAATATCTACGATCAAGGATGGTTTTGGAACCACAACTTGCGAGTGATTTAAATCGTCACCAAAAATCCATAATCTAAAGTTGTGCATCGTTGGTGAGTCAACCACAATCATCGATCTTTGAGGCTATAAGATTTGACGATCCTGACAAATTGTGGGATTAGAACTAGCACGATTTTTAATTCTCCTTCTAATCTCCGCAATCTATCCCTGTCGTTGATTTGGCGATTGTGCATCTGCCAATCACAACTCAATACGACTTAATCTGATCTCTTGTTGGATCAACCATAGTTGTCGATATATGAGTCTATGAGATCTGACGATCTAGACCAATTGCGGGATTGTAACTAGCAAGATGTTTAATTCTTCTTTCGCTCTCCGCAATTCATCCTTGCCGTTGATCTCACTTGCAGATCCAATGGTCAAAATCCTCCAATGGTCCTCAAGCCCATGGTCACTCATATGAATGACGTTTGTTATATCAGACTATAAACACTGTCAATTTCTTGATCGGATGGCTGCTGAGGCTTCTCACCCTGAGCTTCTGATCTCTCTGACTTACAACGTTTTTTGAGTGTTCAAGGGTCTCGACCTTTGCTCCTTCTATGAGTCCTGATGACTTTGGATATCGTCTGCACATCTAAAAAATGTTATCTCTCCTGAATTTTGGAAATGAAGTTAACCTCGGCCCCAGCACACACTTGTGTTCTGTGTGCAACTCTTCGCAATTACTCATGAGCTTGATTCCTTCTACAAACTCATGGATTCTAAGGAATCATTTGAATTATCCTTGTTTCCTACATGATAACCTCTGGCTATCTGGAAACTCCAACTCTCTACCTTGTTCTCTTCCTCCTGAGCTTGTAGACAACAATTTCTCATGGTCTCCTCATTCTCAATGCTATCATTGTTTCTTTCCTGTTTTTCGTCATTGCTTCCAATATGCCATTATCGCTTTTGTTCTTGACATCAATGACAAGCACACTCTACCTGCAAACATGCCAACACTCGAGACATGTCCCTCACAGAGGAATGCCTTACTCTTTGATTTAGGATCTCTAGAACCCAGTGGCTGAAACTTTATCATGTTTGATAGCATAGATGTTAGGCCTCGCTTTCCTTACCATGTGGCTTTCCAAATCCACATAGAGTACTCAAAGTATAACATCAAACGTGTGGTTTTCAATGAAGGCATTGCTACGTGTGTTATGTCCCTGGTCTATTGGAAAGATCTCGGTTCTCCAACTCTTTCCAAGTCATCGAACATGTTGAATACTTTTTACGGTCATTCCTTTCTCCCTCATAGTATTCTACCTACCTTTCTGGTCTAGTTAGGTGGGAAGATGGTAGAGGTAGTTGATGTGCCTCTTGATTATAACCTATTACTAGGTCGCAATTGGACTTACGCTATGATCTTTGTCATGTCGTTTGTCTTCCATACTCTTTTTTTTCCTCATGAAGGGAATATCATGATGATCGATCAATTATCCTTTGTGTTCTCTAGTCCTAATGCATCTCTTGGACCTTCGATCCCTGTGATTGACAATTCTCAGCTGCCAACTGAGAATATCAGTGTTGAAATGTATTCTTCCCTTATGGGTACTTTCGAATTCTTGACACCGAACCATCATGTTTATGCCATGTCTAGTAGGCACGTCTCGAGAGGGAGGTCCATTCCATTCTGCACTTCTTATCTTAGTGACCCGTGGACCCTACCTTCCCCGAATTCATCTTGTGAAGGTCAGTTGCATGCTGGAATGGCCATGCCACTATCGACACGACTCTTCTGTCGATATTGACCCTATTCCCGCACTAACAGATGAGGAGGATCACATTCTTAGGCCCATGTGGGCCACTTCATTTTCTTGTTCACATGATTTCCTCAATCGGACTTTTTCTTCGGATGAAGCCATCATCAAAGCCATGAATGGTTCTGACAAACCTTGGGATGATATGCATCACTGCTCTTATTTTCTCTTAGAGCTTGAAATAATCGAATAAGATGACTTTTGATCTGTGAGTGAGATAGTTAGTCACATTGTAGTTCCACTTGATACACATGACATTTATGCCGAAGGAAATATGGTGAGCATTTCTCCCACTGTCAAAATTGACATCTGTTGTACCCCTGGCAAGGTTGGAAATGTAAATATTGGTGTGGATTGTTCACCACAGGAAATCACGATCTACACCAAACTCTTCAAGGAATTCTGAGATTTATTTTCTTGTTATTATGAAGAGATTCTAGGAATCGACCCTCGTCTTGTCAAACATGAGATTAGAACTTATCTAGATGTTAAACCTATTCAGCAAAATCTTAGAGTTGTAAACCCTTAGAAGACCCCTTCTATTAAGGAGGAGGTGGAGAAGCTATTTAATGTTGGCTTCATATACCTGGTTCCCTTGACTGAATGGGTATCCAACCTTGTTTCTATGGATAAGAAGCAATGAACCATCCATGTATGTATGGACTTTCATGACATGAACAAGGCATGTCCTAAAGACAACTTCCCCACACTTTCATCGATCATATTCTCGATGATTGTGTGGGAAGCGAAGTATTTTATTTTATGGATGGATTTTTAGGATATAACCAGATTCAAATCAAACCTGAGGATCAACACAAGATCGAATTTATTTTTCCTTGGGATACTTTTGCATACAGGAAAATCCCTTTCGGCCTTAAAAACGTCGGAGCAATGTTTCAACGTGCCATGAATTTCACTTTTCATGATCTTAAGCACATATTTGAAGCTTACCTTGATGATCTTGCTACTCACTCTCACAAGAGAGCAGGTCACGTTATCCACCTTCACCTTGTTTTTTAAAGATGTAGTTACTATATAATCTGGTTGAACCCTCACAAAAGCATCATTTTCATTAAGTTCGATCATCTTTTGTGTTTTCTAGTTTCTGATATTTGGATCATGGTGGATCCACTAAAGGTTGAGGCAATACTTTGGATGCCTCCCCCGTGCACGATTAGACAACTTCAGGGTTTACAGGGAAAGATAACTTTATTCGTCTGTTTATACTGAACTATACCACTATCACTAAGGGTTTCATGTCTCTTTTGAAGAAGTACACCCCTTTTATCTGGGATGAGACAGCGCATGAGTCCTTCGATGCCTTGAAGAAATCCTTGGTATCGATGCCACTGCTGAGGCCTCCTGACTTGCTTTATATCACCGCGTCTGAGGATACGATTGACATGGTCTTGGTTGAGGAGGATTATGAGCTCTGTGAGCACGTCATCTACTATCTTAGTAGAACTTTAATTGGTCTTGAACTTAATTACTCTCACGTTGAAATGCTAGCTTTGGTTGTTGTTCATGCAGTCCAACATTTGCGTCACCATATATTAATTTGCAAGAATATTGTGGTTGCTGATGTCAATCCATTTCCATATGTCCTTACCAGGCATATCATAGGGGGGAAATATAATAAATGGATTGTCATTTTACAAGAGTTTGATCTCGATTTCACTTCCGCAAAATCCAACAAATACCTAGTCTTCGGGGAGTTATTATCTGATTTTCCATGATTAGATGAGAATGTTATCCATGTTGATTCATTTGCGGAAGAACATGTTATCCCCTGGTATGGAGACATTTTTCTCTATCTTCATACCTTGAAGTTCCCTCAGCATCTCTCACAAGATGATCGACAATGTATAATATACCACACTAAGAAATATACTATTGTCGATGACACTTTGTATTGCCAAGGAATAGATGATATCTTGCGTCATTGTTTAACTCACGGAGAAGCCGAGCCTGTTTTGAACAATTTCCACAGTGGGGCTTGTGGTGGTCATCTATCTAGGCTTGCGACAATGCAAAAGAAAAATTGAGCCATTTATTTTTGACCTACTATCTTTAAAGATTGTATTGAAGTGGTTAAGAAGTGTCACCCTTGTCGAGCGTTCACTCGAAAAATGCACTGGCATCTAGCCCCACTTCACCCAGTCATTACCATCGGTCCCTTCACCAAGTGGGGGGTGGACTCGTAGATCGCAACCCAACTTTGGCTAGGGGGCATCAACACATTATCGTGGCCATCAACTAATTTACTAAGTGGGCCAAGTCCATGCCTATAGTTAAATCCAATGGGAAGAATGTCTCCTTCTTCGTATTCAATCAGAGTATTGCCCAGTTCGGTATCCGAAGTGAGATTGTCACTGATCATGGAATTCACTTTCAAAACAAGATGATGGAAGAACTAGAATCTAAGATAGGGTTTAGACATGGTCATTATTCTCCTTATTACCCCTAGGAAAATTGATAAGTAGAGGCTGTCAACAAGTCTGTCAAGACCATTTTTCAAAAAACTATCAGTCAGAGTAAATCTGACTGACATATCATGCTATATCCCGCACTCTAGGCATACCGAACTTTGGTCAATACTGCCACTGGATTTTCCCCTTTCAATTTAGTACATGGTGTGGAGTCAATTTTACTTATTGAATGTGAAATCCCTTCTCTTAAGTTGGCAGTTACGCTCCTACCTGACACTTTCGATCTTGAGCAACGCCTTGTACACCTAAAGAGTCTTGATGAGCAGCATTGAGATGCCTCTATGACTATCGATACAAACAAAAGGCATGCCAAGGCCCAATATGATAATTCCATCTATCCTTAGTTGTACACTAAAGGTGAATTCGTCCTCTTGTCTGATCAAGTGAAAGAACCACTGTGGGAAGCAAGTTTAAACCCATGTGGCATAGTCCCTACATCGTGGGACATGTTTTAGAAAAAGGAGCCTATGATTTAGAAGATTATGAAGGGAATAAGTTGGTCAAGCCAAGAAATGGGTTGTACTTGAAAAGATACTATGCTTGATCCCCAAGCTTAGGTGAAACTCTTTGTATACTAATCTAATTTAGTGTATATATATTTCCCCTTTTCTTTCTGACTTTAGCTTGATTATCGAGTTTTCCCTTTGTTGGAAGATGTCAACGGAGTCGTCGGTTTACCTAGGGTTCACAGACAGAGCCAGTCATCACACACAGAACTTGTATTCCGTTGCTTGGGTGGTTTACTTGATTGAGGGTCTACTACTATCTTCAAGTGGAATATGCCTAGGTCCATCCACGAACAATATGGCCGAATATAGCATTGTTATAGAACTTTCATGCAATGCTACCTCACATGGTATTTGATGTTTAGAATTTTTCACTGATTCCCAGTTAGTAATATGTCAGTTGAATAGCAGTTACCGCATGTGTGATCCTACTTTACTCTGACGATTCTTGCGGGTACGTCTTTTAGAACGACAATTTGATTTTATTACAAATTATAATATTTCTAGGAGTTCTAATCATGTATCCAATGCTTATGCTAATTTTGTTTTAGATTATCATTTGAAACATAATTAAAGCAAAGAAAACCATCTCATCAAGGTAGACATTGTAAAATATAAGTAAAGTCGAAGATCCCTTTTTATATATTTCAAAAAATATGGTGTTTATAGTACACAAATTGGGGCTAATACCATCAATACACATATACAACTGGTATTACAATATCCCACGACATCTACTCCTGTGGTGTCGGATGTGTACCATGGTAGCAAACCATGGTGTTTGTGAGATGCTGAAAGAGTCATACCCATGCCCTGGGTACACCAACCACCTGTCGCAGCATGGATTTAGGCAGATCCTCTACCTGAACCATGGGTATCACATAAGTCAAACGTGACAGGTTTCCCTCCATGTTTTGTAGGACCCTCCCAGCTTCTACTCGTGCCACCTCATCTCCCTGGTTCCTCCGTCTATGTTGACAGAAGCCTTCTGGTCGTCGCGAAACCACTTTTGTATTGCACAAATGTCTAGTCAATAATTAAGCACCATCCAAAAATATTTTTGTTCTATTATACAAAAAAATGAAATATGTAAAAACACTTGACATACATATGTCACCGTATAAGGTGGTCCCTGGTGGGAGTGGCATGTTTCGATCTCTTATGAAGTCAATCCCTTCGTAGGGATAGTCATCCAGAGTGACGACTTGTCACTACCACTAGTAGAAAAAATCCTCGTTGTAGGGTGTCGTAACCCTAACTCCCCCTGCCACCTCATTACCTTGGTCCATCGTGCCATGGTTGGATCGTGAGGTCCTCTAGGAAGAATCTCGACTCTAGGTTCCAAACCTAGAACCCACTTGAAAAGGAAACTACATAGGATAGAGGCAAACCCAAAATTTCTTTTACTTCTCTTTTTGCACTCTATCAACTGGATCTTCATATTTTCCAGTAGTGAGGTACACCAGTCATATATTTTGGGTCCCATACACTCCACTGCATAGAACATGAGCAGCCTTGATGCTTGGTGCAATGAGGCCGAACTTGTTATCCTAGTCAATACTAAGAAAATAATATTCAGACTGAGATCATTTATTACCTGGATAGAAAATTGACTCCCCACCTTAGGAGTCCCTACTACACAGTGGGTGTCGATATATTCCTCTATCTTCATCCCACTCACTACTTCCCATGATTTGAGGTTTACAACCTCTCCCCTACATGATAGACTAGTCAAAAAGTAAATTTCCTCTCATTCAATTCTCAATGGTTTCCCATCAAGATTGAAGCTCTCACTCTCAAGGTCCCAGTAACCTCCAATCATGTTGTGCAACCTCACTTGGGCTCTCATTTCTTTGAGTGCCCAAAATTTATACAAGCCACATCGCTTTAAGGCCATTTGGTCCCTTGGATCTCAATCTACATCAGCATTGACCTTCTTTTGCTTTCTCTCTCTCTCCATTCAAGAACCATCCTGCAAAACAACATATCAAAACTTGAGTTAGAACCCTTTAAAAAAATTGTTTGCATGCATGTACGCGCCCTACTTCAATTACAGTCGTGTGTAGGGCTTGATATACGCTCCCTATAGTTTACGCATGGGTGTATACCTCGTTGTATACACAACCTGATTGAAGTCAGCCCACGTACACCGAAAATCACATTTTGCGCCCTCAATAACTAAAAATTTAGAACCTAATTAAAAAATTTAATCAACTGAAATTGAAGAGGAAGAGAATAAGAATTACCTAATCTAGACGGCTTGTGATTTCGTTTCCTGATGCTCCCACAATCGTTGTTTGAATATCGAAGGTATTTTGGTCCAATTTGCACTAGTTGGATAAAAAATCAAAATGGTATAGTAATTTTTTATTTTGTTACTATTTATAAATTATTTTTACCCACTTTCTATAGTTTTAAGCCATTTTTTCACCTAATGGACTAATACAAAGGTGGATCGAGTTGGCTTTTGTAGTTTTAACTTGGGATTCTTGTTGATTTCAATGTTGTGTGGGTCATTCGTCACCACGAGCAGGTATTTTCATGACCCAACATATAATATAGGTATCCACTATGTTATGCATTTTCGCATTAACCTATAACTCTTTATTCCCTAGGTACGAACCCATTTGTTGTGACGCAGAACCTTCCATATTCTATAAAGTAGTGTCGTAGTCAAGTGGTAGAGACTTACTAAACATGGGTGCCCTAGTTATATCCTCTACTGCATCTAGTGCCCATGCAGATATTGTTTCATAGGACCGGGAGTTCCTCATAGCTCATACTTGACTTGATGCTAAGACTCATTTCTCACTCATAAACATGTGACCTTATTCCCCGAGGACTCCCAAACGAGTTTTATTTAATCTCTTTTCCAACTCGTCTTTAAAACAGAGAAAATATTGTTGAGTGATTTGTCCCTTTCACACTCGTTAAATTGGACTTGAAAGGTCGTGAGTCTTAGTTAAGCTCTTATTTGAATTGTTATCAAAAAGTGAAAAGATTGTCGAGTGAACTTGTCTATTTCACACTTGTAAATTCGTTTTGAAGACATCTATTTGGCACAAGTTTATACCTTTTTCACACCAACTAGACTAAAAGACATAAAAAAGGACATTTTTTTACATTAAGATGTGATTGCATCTCATGCCCTTGCTTGCAGTATTGATCCTATAGCCGGTTCTCACTTTGAATTATAAACCATTTTCCTCAACAATTTTTGCATCCTCAGCCAAGCAGAGCCTTGTTTATATCCTTCACAATTTGACACCCTATACCTAGGAGGGAACATACCCCCGAGTGTCCATCTCCCACATGCATTTCCATGCATTGAGAATAGGTACGTTCCACTGTTGGAAATAGTTTTGCATACTTGCGACACTCGTTTCCTCCTTTGTATCATAACATTCATTTGTCTATGAAAAAACAAAAAAAAGATGGGCGGGAAGGGAGTATTATTTTATGTTGGTATCATTCGTGTCACCTTTGAATAGAGCACAAAGTTATTGAGTCCATTCATAATCATAATTTTTGGATTAGCATGGCCTTAGGAGGTTGATCTCGTTACATAGTGTTCTCTATAGACTGGTTACTCTTCCAGTCCCTATAGAGAATTTCATTGATGCCTCCTGCATCTCATGGTTTCATCATTGGTGTATGTTGTCGAAGTCCTCCATATGTCTCATGCTCTTGTTCAAAGGAAATCTTTCAACCTGTGTCAGCCACTGATAACTCTTGACTTTGCATGTCAGCCATACCCTCATTTTTTCTCAGAATCACATGATATTGTAGTCCTATCATGCACCCTGGCCCTACCTTCATCATTGGTAGGTAACCTTGAACCCAGTAGTTGACATTTAATCATTGATAGTTGACTGGGTGGTTTCCCTTGTGTTCGATGGTAAGACATCTATTCACACATTTGGATTCATGCAGTGTCGTGGATACCATTAGCCTTATTGGTTGTTTCCTCAACTTTGTCAGTAGTTTTCATCATTGGCTGCTATTCATAGGGTCTTTTTCGTATACCTATTGCACTTGACACATGCAAAAGACACACCAGGTCGTTGGTTCGTGAACATGTTCTTTGTCCGATTCCCACCAAATCATGAAGCTCCTACTTTGTACCTCGTGCTGACTAATAAGAGATGCCTTAATGCTCTCCTTTCAGTGAGTCTCTTTCCATCAACTTTAGCTCATTTATTCTGGAAACAGGACCTAGATTCTTATGAGTACATTGAGGATTACAGTCATCAGTGGTAGGCTCTCTCGCCATCGACAGTTGGGAATACATCAATGTCTCCTGATTGATGGATTCTTTAGGTGTTAGACACTGACTCCTCTATTCACACTTGTAAGAATGTACTCGATGCCTTGATACCTACTTTAATTATCAGTAGGTTGTCTCATGTTTGTTAACAATATACCTCAATGATCGGTAATCAAATGATGTCTCATTGTGTTCAACCTCAACTCCTTTATTCACATGATGTAGAATTGGACCCTTGGAGGATTGTGTAGAAGACTTGAAGACATCAATATGTGGCTGCAACTTTCCTGAGTTGTTGCTTCCTTTTCATTGGACCAGTACCTATATGACTTCAGTGATCATGGGAGAGAATATTGTACTTCGTGGTATATAGATATCTTCATATTGGTTTTTTAGACTGGTTCTACTAGGTCTTGTTCGTGACTATGACAACTATTGGCATGTAATCGCATTTGTATTTTCCTATTCATGGCCATGGACACTTGTTTGGTATATTTTTCACATGGATATGCAGTGTAATTTTATTGGCAGCCATGTATAAAAAGCCAATGCATAATTTAATGAGCAGCGAGTTCATCCAGTCAGTCCCCTAACACTCCACTTTTGGGTTATTTATAATGTATTTCGACCACTGCAGATACTCCTCTGACCTCACACATTAGGGGGATTTTGTTAGAGAAATATTTTCCTCACCCTATGCAATCTTGTAGAGAGGGCCTTATTACATTTTCCTATGCATACTTATCTTCCCTGTTACTAAAATCCAGAGACAAAAATACAAATTTTTCCACTTGTATGCATATTGCACACTATATAGCAAGCGTATACGCAGACTGCTCCACTACAACCCACATACATCAGGATTTGTGCTAGAAAATGAAAATTAAATGTCGGGTTTCCATGTCATGATAGGATATCTCTAATCCTTTGCCTTCCATATATTAGAAAATTTTTGAATCGGCCCTTCAGTTCCATTTTGAAGGCTATAAATGGGCCAATTCCGAGCTATGGAAAAGGAGAAGAATTCAACATTGAGAGCAAAGTTACTCTGGAGAAAGTATTACTTCATATTGAGTTTGCATCCCTTTGCCCTTTAAGTCTGAACACAGTGTTCAACCCCCAAGCTCTTCCATTATTGATGGAGAACCCCATTGTCTCCCTTCTATGAGCTTGCCTTTGGTGGAGTATTGAAGTGTTGGAGGCCCAGCTGGAAGGAACATAGTTTCTCGGTTTTGAACTGTACTGACATGAAAGTCTGTAATATTTTTGCTTCTACTAATCATTCATTAATAGAAATACTCCTTTCCCATCCAATTGATATCTTGAAAATATATGAGTTATTATCCATGGGCGTATTTGCTATGTTATTAATGGATTATGCTATCTAATGTGCTAACCTTTTACATTATCACCATATGCTTTATTTGCTTGTTTGTTTGAAACTAGTTGTAGGTATATAGATTTGGGTTCAAGTGCTCAATGGTGGACTTCATCGAATATGTGGACGAGGTAGGCCTCTTTCTTATCTCGCTTGCATGTTGGTTTATATAGAATATGTTTTGAATAGAGTTGATTTCTGCATTCATTTCCATCTGTTGTGGTTTACCCTTGCCATAGAGAGATTTTCCTCGTAACACAAGTGTCGATCCAATGCAACTGTCAGTGGTTTTATCCTCTCCGCATCTATAATGGAAAGTGGGGTCGATCCAATGAAAGTTTTAGTGGGTTTCTCCTATCCACACTCTCCTCATTGGAAGGTGGGTTCGAACAATGTAGTCGTCGATCGGTTTGGGAGATGGTTTATTTTCTTGGGGTTTGACGCCACAGTGTTTTTAATGTTTGAAATGTATATTTTTGTATTTGTTTTACTTTTTTTTTTTATTATTTGTTTGTAATGTAATTTACTCATATTTGTATTTAATATGTGTTTTATAGTTATATGTAAGGGTATTGGGACAAAGTGGAGGTAGGTTTATGTGCATGGAGGGTGATAGGAAGAGAACTAGATGGAGGGAGAGATCCAACAAGAGCCATTTATTTCATTTTTAACGAAATTGTTATCACATGTAATGGTTTTCCCTACCACCTGAAATCAATATACGAGATTCATTCCATTCATGAATTTTCTCAGAATTTAGGGGGATAAATTAGGCACAAAACATTTGTAGGGATTTCTTCATATTATTCATCTAACACATCTAACTCATGCATACATTATCGGGGTCGCGGTCATGCCTAGTCTCTCAATATTTGTCCTGGTTAACATTATGCAGGACCAATGGTGAAAACTTGGGACCTATGGGATTAGAATTGGAAGTGATTTGAGGCATACAACAATAGTTAGAGAACTAGGTTGAAGGTGTAGGGGTTGTGTCCAGGACCTGTTGACGGGCGAAAATGACCGTCCCTCAACTGGGAGAGTGGAACCGGTCCGGGGTTGTCTAAATAACCCAAGCCATTTGGTATGGACCACCCTTACGAGTTTAACGGCTCCGTTGGCCGCCCTAAGGTCTCGTAAGGAAACCAAAGAGAAAGTGATTTAAGCTAAATGATCTAAACTAAGGAAACTAGAAACTAATAAAACAAACTACAATAAACTAACTAACAAAATAAAAGAAATTAAACTAAAACTAAGGAAACTAGAAACTAATAAAACAACTAAAACTAACTATACTAATCTAACTACAAATTACTAACTACTTATATATACACAAACTACTAACTATGATCATAATAATTCAAATCAACTACTTAATTGTCAGCTGCAACCATTCTTTATTCACAAATATACAATATGGACAGATTACAGATTTAATTAAAACCTGCAAAAATCATATGTTCGCTGCCCTAAGACAGCCAAGGATCTATTTTTTGTCTTTTTATATTTTGTAAAACAGAAAGGAAACTAACTACAATTAAATAATCTAATCTAAATCTAACTAAACTACTAATTAATTAAACGACAAACATCTATCTAATTAACCTGGATACGCTCCAAGTTTGCCCTATGTAAGATGACTTCGTAAGCATGTTGGAGGAAGAAGTTCACACCATTTAGCCCTCAAGCTTCTCGCAAGGGATCAGCTATAATGCTTCCTGAAGTAGGTTACAGGACAAACAAGACATAAAAGAAATCATAACAGTTTTCAGATTATGAATTTATGTAAGAGGGAGGTCTACAATACAAAAAATTCATATATGATAATCCAATT
>JASDQU010189650.1:0-20277 GCA_032191745.1 Picea mariana | reverse complement strand
ATGAACCTTTTTCTTTTTCTAAATTCAGTTTGACTTTGTTAGAAGTAGAAATTCCTAGATTTAGGTAGGAAAGGAAACTATCCCTAGAGGAGGGTGAGGGTGCATTGCATAAGGTTACCTATTCTATTTTTTGCACAATTATTTGGTTGCTCCAGTGCATGCCTTGCATGCAATACATTGGGTGCTCCTATATAGGCAACTATGATAGGTTGATTTGCATGTAAACTTTAGGCCTTCTTCTATATATAGGAAGGGATGGTCCCCTTTATTATTCATCCACTTTACTAATGAGTGTGTATGCACTAATTTTTTCCCTAAGTTAATAAAAAAAAATAAAGATGATTTTTTCAATGTTGCAGTTTATTATTAGTTGTCATTATTCTTTTCATTTAGCTTAAGTGTTTTCAAAGCTAGCATACATAAGTATTTCTATGAGTTCCTTAAGTTTCCCCACTTTCTAGGGTTAATTATTTGTAGGTTTGTTTACCATATGTTGAAATATTAACATGGTATCACAAAGTGTTTTCTAAAACCTTATAGGATTTAGTGTATGGATAGTAGGACTTCTAGTTGGGATAGGGATTTGTTGGAGGGTTTTAGGGGCATGATGCCCAAGATCTGTGTTTGAGAAAAAACATTATGGCCCTATGATATCTTGTTGATAAGTTTTCTTTAGCAGTGTGTTCCAATAGCAACAATATGACTACCTTTGGTGTTAGATACAATGACTAATTGGAAGTTCCCTCCAAATTTATTCTATGGAAGTGTTAGGTGCATATTCTTTTAGGGGAAGATGGGCTTTGGAATCTTGTGGACAAGAAGGTTACATGGATTTTTACAAGTGTTACTTTATTGGGAGAATATAATAATATAATGTCCAAGGAAAATTTATTGATCCTTCACTCATTGAAGGATCACTTGATCCCTCACACTGAGAAAGAAACCGATAAGGATATTTTGATGCTTTCATTACTTTAAATAAAAGTGAGAAGATCAATTGGAAGATGGCTTTAAGGAATAAGATAAAAGCCACAAAGAGGAGAAAGACATACATTGTAGCCATTTATTTGATGAAGGTTATTAAACTCTGTGATCAAATTGCAATGGTTGGAGAATAGGTCAAGAGTGAAGAGTTAGTACCCATAACCTTGACTAGGTTTTCATCTTCTTGGTATCTTTTTGTTTTAGGTCTTTGTGCTCGAGATAAGCTTTCCACCTTTGAGAAGCTATGGGATCATTTCATCTAGGAGAATATGAGTTTGGACACAATTTTATGTATATATGGGATATCAAAATCTATCCCTCATCAATATGATGAAGAAGGGAAATATGAAAAAGAAAGAGCCTAGAAGGTCCAGATAGGAAAGAAAGAGGATTCAAGTTCTTTGAATTAAGGTGAAATACTTAAACCATGTCAAGTGTTTCAAGTGTCATAGGTTCAGTCACTATTCTTCTCTATGTTGTGAGAATAATAAGGAGAAGGGAAAACCACAATAGTAGAAGAAATTTGTAGAGAGTGCATAGGCCTCTTTCGGAGTGATGAGATTGCATCCATGTTTGATAAAGACTTCTCCATGGTATCATGTATTTCATATAACACCATGTCTAGTTTGAGATAGTATGTGGATAATGGAGCATCCAAACATATGGAATTCAACAAGAAGGATTTCATTAGAGTCTTGTAATAGGTGGTAGAGATACATGTGGAATTTAGTGATGATGACATGTACCAAGTATTAGAAGTGGGATCCATCTCATTATAGATGCCCTTAGGTGATGTTCTTGATCTTAGTGGTGTTTTATATGTTCTTGGTTTGACTAAGAATCTACTTTCATTTTCAATGATGATAAACTAGAATGTGTTACCAAGTTTGATGATCAACAAGTCATCATTTGAAGGAGATGTTTGCATCCTAGTATAGGTTTTTCTCGAGGTGTTCAAGAGGTTGGTAGGTAAAAGTTGTTGATGGATCTAGTGAGAGCCCTGATGCATGATTTTGACAACATGCATGAGATTTGGCACAAGAAGTTGAGTCACTTGCACTGTAGAGTGTTTTCTATCTTAAAGGAAATGATGTAGAGATATTTGACTTAAATATCAAGAAAATAGAGGTGTGAAAGGGATGTGAACTTGGTAAACATGCCAAGAATTATTTCCCAAGTAATGATGATCCAGGTGGATATCGGTGGCCACCCACCTATTCCAACTGGCTCCTCTTGACAGTTTTTAGTTCAACACGTTCTTCTGTATTTCTTTGTAGTTGTGGGTTATACACTTTTGGGGTTGTCTAAATACCCACACATATTCCAGGTGGATATTGGTGGCATCCCACTTGATCCAACTGGCTTATTTTGTATGTTTTCATGTCAGCACATCTTTTTGTACTTCTAGGGTCGTTTTGGGGCCCTAAACAATTTTTTTTGGCTCATCATAGTCAAACTATAGACGGAGTTAGAGTTTGATTGTGTAATGTGTAGTTATTGAAAATACCTTTCCAACGGGCTATCACGCACCTAAAACGAAGGTCATATGAAAAATTTGTGACCCCGAGAAGTTGAGGTACCAACTTACCCATAGGGGCCAAAATAACTTTTGGTGTTTCATCTCCTAGGGTTAGGTTTTTGGATGTCTAGGGTTTTGGAATTAATGAGTAATATTAAAAATGCCTATGGAGCCTCATTGTAATCATTTTTCTCATACAAATGCATGTAGCATCTACATCTCTTCTTAGAGATAGCTACCACCATTCAAGCAAGTGTTTTAGTTCTACAGTTTTATAGTTTCAGCCTATTTCATTTATTCAATAGAAGCTATTGTTCACTGGATATATGTGTTGTTCTTCATATCTCTGTGTTTATTGTATTCATTATGTTAATCAGTTTTTTTCGCTCCTAAATTTGGATTAGTGGTATCAGAGCAGTCTTCTCTTCATTTATTTTTCTTCGTGCATGTCCCCGACAAGATCTGGGTACAAGAAGTTGGGACTCAAACCAATCGAGTAGTTGCAAGATTGGAAACAAAAACCCATGGGGGACGAAAAGAAATATGATGGAGTAGGATATCATTTTAAAATGTTGCTCAAGGAAGCCCTTGCGCGACAAAAGAACAAAATGATGGACCACTTTGCACAGATCCTTCGGTGGCTGCCCATAGGAGAAGCATTTTCATCAAGTGGCCATGCAACCCCCTTCAAGGTATAGGTAAATTTTGATATTCCATTATTTGAAGGACTGATAGATGTGGATTTTGTAGATAAATGGTTGAATATGCTCGAAGGGTATTTTTCGATCCACAATTTTTTCGATAGGGAAAAGATTACTTTTTCACTCCTCAAGGCCATCCCCCATGTTAAGGACTGGTGGGATACTTACTCTGAGCAAAGGGCCATAGAGGAATATGCAATATTTGTGGTTTCCCCTACATGGGATTCCTTCCGGGATGCCATTAAAGAACAATGCTACCTTTTTTAAAGCTATGAGGACCAGTACACTAGATGGACCACCCTGCATCAGGATAGGGACCAGACAGTACCAGATTTCACCAATATTTTCCATAGCCTGTGCACCAAGTTGAGTATCAAATACTCTGAGTGACATCTGGTGCTCAAATACCGTGGTTGTTTGCATATATACATTCAAAAAGAATTGGATTTTCTAGACATTGACTCATTGGGTACGTCTTATATATATGTTGTCAAGATCGAGCAGAAATTTAAGCAGAAGAGGCAAGAGTTTGGATCTACAAACTCCTCACAGCCAAATTAGGGAAAAGGAGGCCCCATCCCACACAGTAAGGGATAGAGAAAATATGGCCACTCTCAGGAAAACCAGTCCAAGATGCAACAAAAGAAGGGAAATGAGAAAATGAAGAAGAACATGGGAAAATGGTGTGAATACCATAAAATCCCTTGGCACAACACTGAAGAATGTCACTCCAAGCAGTTACTCGTGGTCGAGCTGAAGGCCTTTGAGTCAAAGGTCGATTCTAAATCCTAATCAAATCTGGAAGGAGGGAAGCAGATTATCGATGATGAACTCAGTGCCACTATCGCTACCACCAAATTCCATCCAAGAGAAACAAGAAGAACCAGAGGAAGGGGAACGCCTCCTTCACTCAAAGATGTGGGTAAAGGGGTCTCCACTTCATTTCACTGTCGATAGCAGCTGTCAAAAGAACCTAATCTCAACAAAGGTTGTCAAGTGGATGGACCTGTCGACGACACCGCATGCGCAACCCTACACCATCAGTTGGCTTCTCCAAGGAAGAGATCTTCGTGTCAGCCAAGAGTGTCGTCTTCCCTACAACATCAAGCCTTTCAAAGATGAGGTATTGTGTGATATTTCTTCCCTTGAATTTTGTGATGTTCTTTTAGGAAAACCATATTTTTGGAAGCATCATGTTGTGTATGAGTCTTAACACCGCAGTGTTATTATTACTTTGAGTGGAAAACTGTAGAGGATACTAGAGGTAGTGTCACCTATCGCTATTTATTTAATCTCTTCTAAGCAATGTAGTAAGGTCATTTCACAGACCGGGAAGTTCATCTTCTTTGTGATCCATGCTCACAGTAATCAGAAGTTCACTGCCACATTCGTGGCCTCTACATAGAGCCTCTCTATGTAGCAGAAGCAAGTGGACGAGGTCGTGGAAGTGTACAGAGACATCTTCTCGCCACCCACTGGGTATCGACGCACTGCCAAGTCAAGCATCCAATTGATCTAACCCCTAGTGCACCTCTATCTAATGGACCAGTCTATTGTCGCTCATTGATGGAAAATGATGAAATCAAGCATCATATACAGGAGCTTCTTCAAAAGGGGCACATCAGACTCAGCTCCTCTCCTTGAGGAAGCCCGGTTGTACTGGTGTAGAAGAAGGATGGGACCTAGAAACTTTGCATTGATTACAGAGCATTAAACAAAATCACAGTCAGAAACCGATATCCAATTCCCAGGATTTATGACCTTCTTGACCAACTCAAGGGGGGAAAGTTCTTCAGCAAGATTGCCCTGAAGTCTGGCTACCACTAGGTTCCCATCGAACCAACTGATGTATGGAAGATAACTTTCAAATCTAAAGAAGGTTTCTTTGAATGGTTGGTCATGCCCTTTGGCTTAAAAAATGCACCAGCCACTTTCATGAGGTTGATGGATGATATATTGAGAACCTTCACCAACTCTTTTGTGGTGGTATATTTAGATGACATCCTCATCTTCAACAGAACTTGGGAGGAGCACATGTGGAATATTCAATAGGTTTTGAGAACTCTGCGCCATCACAAGCTATATGCCAACTTGGAAAAATGATCCTTTGGCATGAATAAGGACCAATACTTTGGCTACATTGTTGATGAGCATGGGGTACATGTTGATCTAGCTAAGATCCAAGTCATCCGTGACTAGCCAACCCCAACCACACTAACCGAGCTTCAGAGCTTCTTGGGACTGGCCAACTTCTACTGGCAGTTCGTGTTGGGATTCTCCCATATTGCATGGGCCCTCAGCCAAGTGACCAAGGGAGGTGGTAGGGAAAATTTCATGTGGGAGAAGGAACAAAAATGAGCATTTGATGATCTGAAGCATCACTTGTTCTTAGCTCCAGTACTCTCCTTTCCTGATCTGCAACAAATGTTTGAGATTTAGATTGATGCATCTGACTATGTTGTAGGCACAGTTCTCACTCAACACGGTCATCCGGTGGCATACCATAATGAGACAATTTTAGATACTGTCTGGAAATACCCCACCTATGACAAAGAAATGTATTCCATTGTACAGGCCTGTCATCAATGGAAAGATTACATTTTGGGAAAGGAGATGATCATCCACACTAATCACAAGCCTTTGCAGTTCATACAAACACATGGGAAGTTGCAGAATGACTGCCATCATAAGTGGTCCACCTACCTGTAGCAGTTCCATCTCAACATCAAGTATAATACATGGAGCACAAATTGTGTCATTGACTTCCTCGACCAACCTCTTGTGGCTGCACTCACCACTGTGCTCCATTCATGTGGACATGAGGCATATGAGTGGCCCCAACTTTATCAGCAAAATTCGGACTTCGCCAACACCTATCATCTCTTGGGTACATGCACGAATGTCATCGATTTTCACATTCAGGACGGATTGTTATGCCATTTGGGCCATCTCTATGTTCCTATAAGAAAGCATGCAAAGCTTATTTGGGAATCCCACTATAGTGGGATGGAAGGACATTTTGGCATGGAGAAAACTGTGGCCATTCTACAGAAACATTTTATTGGCCAAAAATTCAACAGTACATTAGCAAGTATATCAGATCTTGCATTGCATGTGTCATTGCCAAGCCAACCATCAAAATAAAGGATTATACACCCCTCTTCCTAGCCCCAAGAAGCCTTGGGAATCCATCTCGATGGATTACATGTCTAGCCTTCCATCCACCAAGCAAGGAAATGATTGTGCATTTGTGGTCGTTGATCGGTTTTTGAATATGGCCACCCTCACAGCCTGCAAGAAGAAAATCATAGTGGCAGATACTTCCATGCTCTTCTTCGAACGAGTGTGGTTCCATTTTGGGATACCACAAACCATCATCTCCGATTGGGACAACAGGTTCCTCAACACATTTTGGTCGAGTCTTTGGTCATTGTTGGACACCAAGCTCACTAAATCCATTGCTTTCCACCCCCAAACAGACATCCAAACAGAGGTCGTCAATCGGATGATTGTGCACATCCTGTGCATGTACAACTCTAAACATCCTTGCACATGGGATAAGAGTCTCCCCTATGTTCAACATAGTTACAACAGGACTCTCCATAGCTCCATCGGTCATATCCCATTTCACGTGGGGATGGGATTCCAACCCTTGGGTCCCATTGATGTTGCACTACCTCTTGCAACCACACAGAAAGACTCTTCCCATGTTCAGTCTAAGACCAAAAAAGACACCAGATTCATTGAGAGGATTCAGCACATCTTTCAACAGGTCCAGGAGATTTTACAAAAATCCAATGCTAAGTACAAGCAGTGCCTTGATCAACATAGGGTATTGCACCAGTTTCAAGTTGGAGACAAGGTCTGGTTACATTTGTAGAAAGAGCGTCTTATAGGGCCCCATCGAAAGGTTATCCCACTTCGCTATGGGCCTTACATTATCACCAAGGCTATAGGTAGCAATTCTTTTGAGCTCAAGACTCCACCCTTCCTTGGATTGCACCCAGTGTTCAATGTAGACCTCCTTCGGCCATATTTTCCACCATTATTGGACACCTCGGAGATCACAGAACAGCTGACACAAACCAAGGTCAACCTTGACTACATGGAACAGGTATACAATGATCAGATAGTGGACACACAGGTCAAGGGCACTCGCCAACAGAGGATCCAGTTGTTGAACGCTCGACACACTCTAAAAAGCCTATGTCAATTTTTTACTTTTTGGGTACCACTTGATATTTTCACTGTCTAATTGGAATCCACTGTGAGAAAGGATTTGTCTTTTCTTGTTATCATGACTCTCATCAGCTATTCAGGTTTGTTTGAATTTATGAGTTAAAATACCATAACACCTAAATAAAGAATCAACAGCCAAAACACTTCACCCGATGTGCTCAAATTCGACATCGAAAGGAATTCAAAGATGGAAAAGAACCACTCCGAAAACCTCATTCATTGAGCACCGATATCCAATGGCATAGGAAAAAGGAAGTTTTTGTTTGCGCCAAATTTTTGCATAAGGATATCTCCGATAGCCTATTCTTCATTGACATTGGTAAAAGACGAGAGGAATAGACGTTAACAAAGAACAAAAATATATTGTCGATAGCCGACGCCTGACACGCTTCACCTAATCGGGGAAGACCTAAAAGGATTCCAACAAACATTCTGACCACGCTAAAGAGTTCTCCTGATTGTCGATCCCCGATGCTTTTTGGCATAGGGACTTTTCGAGGAAGCTAATCCATAGAAAAACATGTGATAGGTTTATCGCCGATCGCCGACCTTGTATACCTTTTCGCCATCAGCAAGCCCAGGTGTTTTAAAACGCACAACTTAAGGAAAGTGCCAACTCCGATTAATATACGTGAATTAGTTCATCGGTTTTCAATGCCACATGTCTTTTCCATATTGGAGAACCGTACGACCTAGTTTTTTCCTGAGTCATTCTTGGTTCCCTAATTCTAAGTCACACCTCTGAGTCATATTTGCCACAATAGCATTGTACGATGAGATTGATCAGTGTCAGAGCTTTTGTAAGGGACATTGACGAAAAAATTCATAGCACATCCCCGATCCCTGATCCACCCACTGAGAAAGAGACACAATGGGATGTTTTAGCGTTAGATACGATTAGATTTTGAGCATTTAAGAGGATAATTAATACCAAATCCCACATTAGTTGCTACCTCATGCACCAATCAAAACATTCATTTAAAATAACCAATAGACCGCATCACCCCCATGCTTCCGCCATCAACCCATGATGAATTTAAGTTGCAGAGATTTGGTGGTGGATTTGTTTAAATTTCACTCATCACCTGAATTGAATGGTTGATGCGACATGGTAAGTTCTTCCCTGGTTTAAATTATCTTGAGCCATTGGAAATGAAATCATTATGCGTGCAAGGAAATTCATAGCATCCAAAGAAGCCATGGAGAGAGTAATTTGAAAGCTACAGAGATCCCGTGAGTATCAAATAACCAGGTTTAGCAAGGTTTTCAGGTATGTATCCAAGTCTGTGGGTTTTACATGGTTACATTTCATATATTTTCTATCCAAATTTGTTCTTTATACAGTCTCTGAAGGTTGTTTCAATTGAAGGAACAATGCCTCCAATAAATCCAACCACTAGATGATCATCAAGGGTGTTGAAGTTGAAAGAACCAGAGGTAGGCGAAGGCTCCTCTCCATGGGTCACAAAACAACTGGAATACATTCCTAGATCGGAACCTGTCATCAAAACAGCAACGAAGAAGGTTTTTATTCAGCCCCTAGCCTTAGAAGATACATAGGCAAGCACAAGGACCAAGGTGGAACTCCCACATTGGGGAGAGCTCTTTAAAAATATCATCCGGGAGGAATACCCGAAATATATCCCACATAGCGATCCAGATGTAAGAGCACTTGAAGATGAGGTGTTCCCAAACATCTGATGGTTGTATCTGCATATGGTTTCCATAAGAACCCATGTTTTCCCCTGCATTGAATTTCTGAAGTGGCTCATCGACCACACAGACACACAAAAGTGTTTAATTAACGATGACAATGGTGGGTGTGTCGGGGTGTTCCTTCCGGTAGACATCTAGAAATAATACAAACTCCAAGACCCCGAGGAGTAGCTGAATACGGATTTCATCGTTAAGCTCTGCAAGAACCATGACACCAACTGGGTGATGGCCTCATGGTGGAGGGAAGACAAGAAATACACCAACCAGAGCACTAGATGGTACAAGACGACCAACTTAATGGAGCCATACATCTACTTGATGGCCCTCATATTCTTATTATATGAAGAGAAGGAATGCTCTAGATTTTCAGAGGCATGGATTCCCTTAGCTTACACAGTGGAAATTTCTGGAAACAACTTTAGCGATCATTTCTAAGAAACTAAGCATCTGCATTCAACAGACACAAATGTTGAAGAAAGGAGAGACACCAGCCTTCTACATGGATTCATATCTACTCAATCTCATGTGCACCTAAAACATCTTCGTCAACATGAACCTGAGCCGGCATGTTGTAGAGCTCCTGGTCCACATTTATTTTAGCATCTTATGGCAGAATAGGTACAAGAATTCTTACTCCCTCATTTGCGATGAATTCATCGCATGAATTTATTTTATTCTTTTTAATAAAGAATGCCCAAGAATATGGGTTGCGACCAAGAAGATGAGATCAAAAGTAGGCCACTGGTACTTGGACGAGTGTGACACCTACATCAGGGTGTTCGGGCCACCGGAGTGCCACATCTCTTGCCAGCTCATGTCTCGAACCGGCTTGTAGTAGGAGAAATATTCTACCAAACCATCCTGCAAGGCTACAATGCTACCTTGGTCAAGGACAAGAAGCGAGAATTCATACCTTATGGTTTCCATGTAGATTTCTACTTGGTGAAAGACATCGTTCAAGAAAAACAAGAAGGGCTAAGCCAAATAGAGTTCAGATTCCAGACAGTCCTATTCCGCAAACATGATTCAAAGGGTCTAGTCTTGAAACATGCTTCGCAAGTGTCTTCCTACTGGTCGTACACCCACGATAAATTTTAAGATGAAGTCTTCAGAGAAAATGCCCAAGACTAGGACGAGGTGGTGGCAAGAATGGCCGACCCCAAAATGACTAGGTTTAGGGCCATAAGCCTGGATGAACAAGTGACAACCATAAACCAATCAGTTCAAGAGGCCCTCAGAGCCAGAGAAGAAATGATAGTGGCAGAAGTAACAGAGGTTCCCTTGGTAGCTGGTGCAGGATATAGGTTTCCCTATGACACAGGACGCACGGGCAAGAGGGTTTCTCATGATAGAACAGGCTCATTGAGTGATTGATCAGTTGCAAGATGACCCAGACCTCATAAGAATGACAGGGTATCCTACCGACAACCCAAATGAAATCCAGGTAGGCTCAAGCAGCCCTGAGCTAATAGACATTGATGAAATCGTCGGGTTAGACAACCCTGAAATCACAACTCCCCAGGCCAAATCACCGGGGGAGGTTTCAGCTCAGTCAGATATAGTCAGAGCATCAGGGAGAGCGAGCGCACCAAAACCCCTCCGTGAATTGATAAACATCTATGACGATGAAGAGAGCCCGAAGGTGTCCCTAGTGACCCCTGTACATATCATAGAGGAAAAGGAGACAGAGAAGACATCTTCCCCAGCTCCTGATGCCCAAATTCAGAGCCCTTCACACAATGACCAGGAGGTCGAAAGTGTCGTAGACATTTAACCACTCAATGTAGCAGAAAATCAAAAGGATAGTTCGACAGATGAGCTAGGATCGAGCAAAAAAAAGGAAGAAGCTCCACAACAGGAAATTGGCATCTCAATGGTCAATTATCAAGTAAGTACCAAGCCTACCCTCGATGCCTCAATTTCAATCGGTACTCAACTTCCTGATGAGAAACAAACAGAAGTTGGCCCATTGAAACACATGGAGGAAGTTCAAGAACCCATTCTTGAACAAATATATACCATTGGGAGCCTAGTAAATATGCTCACTTGGGCAGATCAACAAATCTCTGAACTCGTGGATGAATTTGTTGACATACATGCTATCGGTTATGACCAGAAAAGGAAATTTATCATGCAAAGAACCACCAAGAAGAGGAGGATCACTCTACATCGCTCCATCCTCATCACCACGGAGGAAAATCTGATCAACACAGAGCAGCCAAGACATCTGAACTAACCGACGCAGGGATGGCAATCACAGATCCCACCCCGAACAAAGTGAAAAGGGATGAAGAGGAGTTGGCTTCTTCTCTGAAATAATTGGAACATTTGCGCCACTTGGCAAAATATTACCAGGACACCACACAGGCCATGGTGTTCCTAAGGAGTGAATTCAAGGAGGCCTACAGTAAATTTACAGATGAACGACACCTATTCACTACGAGGATAGTCGAGCTTCAAGAAGACACCCTCATGGAATTGGCGATGTGAAAGGATATGGAGACGTGGTATGAGAAATCACACTAAGCCATGGAGAGGATCGACTATATCAATATGTTGCAATAGGGCTGAGATACTGAAGAGCATGGCATCCGGGTGCTAAGGGAAAGCAGCATCGACCGCTTAAGGAAATGAACCAAATATTGGGTTAAAATGGCTCAGGAACCTCATCGATCAATCCAAGATAAATGGGCCAAGTGCGAGAAAATCTTAACCAAGATCAACCATGTAATGAAAGACATCAGCCTCCCTGAATTAGGCACACACGATGACTTTGTCGACTTGTGTGACATAGTCAAATCGCACGTCGAACAGGACTCATCAGGGGCTGGGGAAATATAAAAGGTGGGAAACATGGCACCAATACAAGTGCAGCAATTCATGGAGCACCCAATCAAATCTCGAGCCATGTTGCAGCAGTTAAGTGCCAGAATAGTCAAGTATCAGGTACAAGCAGTAGAGATCTGAGAGATCCTTTCGGCCCCAATGGAACAACATAAATTCTTGTATGCTAACACATGTGAGGATCTCTTTGTCGAGTAGTCAGAGTACGAGAGGATTCATCCACTCAAATGAGACCATTTGATGACTCTTTGAAGACTGATAGAAGAAAGTGCCATGTGGCGAGTTTTTTTTTACTTAGCTACACTTTAATAGTTATTTTTAGTTAATATTATGTTATAAATAGGAGAATCGACCTATTAGTCAAAGGTCGATGATGGTTGCAAAGACCCTCCTTTTTTTATTTGTAAAGAACTATTTTGGAGATACCTTAATTGAGAATTCATGTTTAGGACCAGAGACAAGTTTGTGTTTTCATCAAAAGTATGTATGATTGGATGTGGAGAAGAATTATTTCTGATTTCACCTCATGAATGTATGATGTAACGAGTAAGAGCTTCTAAATCTATTGATAAGTTATCTGATTCAATGTTTTATAGTTCTTATCTTTAATGATGAAAGTAAATCCTTGTGTTAATATGTGATTCATGATTATCGCATGCATGTTTTCTTTCTAATAAATTGTGTCTCAGTCAATAATTGGAACACCAACAGGTTAATGTATTATTACTAGGCCTATGGTAGAGAATCATTGTCTGCATGCTAGAGTGAAAGGGTTATCCGAAGCTCAGACTTCTCTTGTAGTTAATTTTTCCCATATCGTTACCCAGTTGGTTTATACCGGCTCTTATCTTGTATCGGTCCCACCTATAAGAGAAAATACAAAAAAAGAACGTCTGAACTAAAGAAGAAACTTTCACTAGAAAACGTAAATCCCATCGATTGTTTGGCCGGATCACAAGATATGGAGAACCATTCCACTATTAAACATTGTAGAGTCTAATTGGGCCTTGGTGGTGGGTCTGGTTCCTATTGTTGAGTTAAAGGGATTTAGGACCCCTCAACAGAAATGGCACTAGAAGGAGGGCCTGAAGAATGAATGGTTGACAATATATTTTAAAAAATCTTTCACACAGCCTGTAGATTCAAAACAGCCCACATACATGGCTAGTCATTCCCAAGAAAGTCGACACACTGAGTAGTCCTGAAATGAGTAATTCACCCCAGCATGAGGAAGAAAAATTTTTCCCTGATATACCTTATGCTCTTCCTCACGAGGAATTAAACCAATTTAGGATAATCACAATAGCTTACGCCCAACAAATCGGTACACTTCCCTTAGCTCTGTTACTTCCTTGAAGAAAAAAATAAGAAGACTAGTGGTCAAGTTCCCCAAACAGTTTTTTTTTCACACATTAGAAGACCTAATAGATTTCTCCCTCACTAAAATTGAACATCCTCTTAATATAATCCCTAAAACACTAGCCGGAAACTTCTCTAAACCCGATGATTTTTTGAAAAAGGAAGGGTTTAAATCAGACCACTCAATTTTGGGATCCGAAGACATGAAAGATAAAAATGACCATGATGGAGAGAGGGGTAACCCACCTCATAAAAATCAAACTTGTTTGACCAGAGATTCTTTGGCCATTCCCAGATGAGTACATAACCTTCCCTGACATCCAGAGAAGTTACTCCCTAAGTTTGACCCTAAAACCTTAGGATTGTCTGAAGACCATATCAAAAAGTTCATACTGGCTATTAGAATGATGAATGTTCAACATGAAGATGTAGTATGCAGGATTTTCCCCTACACTTTCGAGAATTCAGCCTCCACATGGTATTTTAACTTACCTGTAGGATCCATAACTAGTTGGACAAAGTTTCAAAAGGATTTTTCAGATAAATTTGCAGAAGAAACCACTACAGGAGCCTTGATGGATGAGTTGTTCACCGCCACCATGAGTTCAAAGGAGAAGGTCAAAGACTTCAATAAAATATTCACCACTATCTTAAGCAAATTCTAACCCAAAGCCAAACCCATTGAGGAATTGCAAATCGAAGTATATGTTAACACTCTCCTAGCTTATATTTCCATATTTGTGAAGAGGGCTGACAAAAAAACCTTAGCTAAGAATTTTGAAGAAGCCAAAACAATAGAGTTCCAAATGAAGGGATGTAAATAAGGCCAGGTCTCATTAGTTAAGAAATAGGTTCAACCTCCTCCCAGGAGAGTACTCCTATTGACTAGACCCCCGGGGAAACAAACAGAACAAGGTCCCGAAAAGGGAAATGGGAACATAGAAGACCTACAACGCATGGTCAAGAAGCTGTCAAACAAAATTATAGACATGAAGAGAAATGTAGGGGAAGGAAACCAAGGCCAGAGGCCCTATAAACCCTTTTTTTAAATAAATATGCCTTTCAAAGCAATTGAACCTCCCCCAGCCAACTTAAACATCGATCTGGGAAATGTAGCATCTGAATCTTTCTGTACCTATCATCAAGAGAACCACTCTGAAAGAGATTGTCCTCAATGGGTGCATTCTATGAATTTGATGGCCAGCCAATTTCTATATGAAGTCTCCCTAACCGAACAATCAAGCGGCTCAGCTATGAATATTGTCGATTAGGAAGAGGTTTACCACTAGAAGAAACAACCATGTTGATATGGGACCCTAATCTACCTACGCCTTTCGATGACCTATTTGAGGTTCAAGAACCACCCGCAGAAGTCCTGGTTGTGCAAACACGAAGCAAGGGTCAACCTGTCTCAAATGACCTTACTACCACCCAAACTTTAGGAGGAAAACCAGCTCTCGATCACTCAAAAGCACCTTTTTCTCCCTAAAGAAACCCTATAAACATCCATACACAAGAATTGCCCAAGTTGGACTACAACATAGTAGAAGATTTGAAGAATTTGAAGGAAAATATATCGGTCATGGACATGTGTAGAATCCCTCAGCAAAAGGACTCTCTGTTACAAGCATTAAAGTCAGTAGAAAACCCCACGACAAGCACCAACCAAGGAGGAAATATAACTCCCACAGATCTAAGGAATAAACCAACTGTGAACACTTGCTTTGAAAATAAGAAGGGAAAACCTTTTGTCCCATCGTTCCTATTGACGTTTGAAGTCTTCAACAAAAATCTCCATAATTGTTTAGTGGACTCAGGAGCATCCTCTAATGTCATTCCATTATCTATCTGCAAAAAATTAAATGAAATCCCTCTCAAAAGAGATAAACATGTTATACAACTAGACAGAACCCAGGTGAAGGTTATGGGCGAGCTCAAAGATGTGGTGATCAGAATAGCGACACACCCTAAATTTGTGCAAGTAATTGACATCATCGTAGTATACATCCTAGAAGCGTATGGATTGTTATTAAGTCGAGACTGGTCTGAGAAGTTAAACAGATACTTTAGTACAAACTGGGCTCACCTTTGGCTACCATTAAAGGGGCACACAAACATGATCAATATCGATAGGGAAAGATATCTAAAACATACTGTCACCGACTTAGAAACCCTCAATGAACCCTCATCGACAGATTTCCCTATGCTAGGAAATTATTCTTGTGACTCCGATTTCAGGAATTTATCCACCCTCTCATAACTCTGAAATGATTTTTCAAGAGAAATTGTCGACGGAGGCAGGAGAAATCCTCTTTTTTCAAGAACCTGCATTAGAAATCACGAAACAAACAGGAAGGGAAGAAGAAAGTGACAAGAAAGAGGAAGCTGATAAGTTTTTCCCCCAAGTTTGGACCTTATACTTTGATGGCTCTAAATCGCAAGAAGGTTCAGGGGCAGGGTGCATCCTCATTGTCCCAAAAGGTAAACGAAATTTTCTATCCTGTAGACTAGAGTTTGAATGCACAAACAATACCGCTGAGTATGAATCTCTAGTATAGGGTATAAACAAATCCATGGACTTAAACGTTAAAGAATTGAAGGTTTTTGGAGATTCTGAAATCATCGTTAGACAAGTAAGGAATAATGTACATTTCAACTCTCCACGCCTGAATAATTACCTACATGGGGTGCACAGGCTAATAGAACATTTTGAAGCCTTCAACATTACAGCGATCCCCAGAACAAAGAACATTATTGTTGATTCTCTAGCCACCGCTGCCTCAAGGCTATCACCTCTAGAGGATTATGAAGCCTCCCGGTTCACAGTGGAGCTACTCTACAAATCATCGGTACCCAACAATATTTCTAACTGGAAGTTCTTTGAAGGAGATGAACAGATCATAAACTTTTTGACCAATCAGGATAATTTTAGAGACTTGGTTATTGATGACGAAGTATTCCAGGAACAATCAGGAGAAACAAATGCACAGACAGGTCAACCAACTAAAAAACCAAGGGATTACACGATATCGAAGGGAATATCCAATCTAGAAAACCTTTTTGACCTAAGGGAAATATTTAAAGGATCAGAGAACACAAAGACAGGGAGTTCTTGTCCCATGCACGAAACTATAAATTTAGGAACCCCAAAAATATAAATCTTGGCAAGACCATATCTAAAGAATAAAGGAAGGCCTATCTCAAACTTTTCAGATAGTATCAAGATGTTTTTGCATGGTCCTACCGAGATCTGAAAACATATGATACTCGTATCATTCAACACACTATCCCACTAAATCATGAAATAAAACCCTTCGAACAAAAGCTCTGAAAATACCACCCATCCCTGAAGCCGCTCATGTGTCAGGAGTTAAAGAAACTACTGGATGCCAAGATAATTTTTCAAGTTAGACACTCCACATGGGTAGCAAATTTAGTTCCTGTGAGAAAAAAATCTAGGGAGATATGCCTATGCGTAGATTTCAGAAACCTCAACAGAGCTTCAAAAAAGGACAACTACCCAGTCCCATCAATTGAGCAACTCTTGTAGATCGTGTCTGGTTCTGAAATTTTCTCCCTGTTGGATGGTTTCTCAGGTTGTAACCAGGTTCTAGTTTCAGAAGAAGACTGCTTGAAAACTGCCTTCTGAACTAAGTCGAGAACCTTCCCTTATAAACGCATGCCCTTTGGGTTAATCAATGCATGAGAGACCTTCCAAAGGGCCATGGACGTAGCATTTTGAGGACTAATAAACAAATGTGTAGTAGTTTATTTGGATGATGGCATTGTGTATTCAAAGAACAGAGAAGATCACATCTAACATTTAACCCAGATTTTTGAAAGGTGTAGGAAATACGGTATATCCTTAAGCCCTAAGAAAACTATTTTTGGTGTCGAGGAAAGTAAGTTGTTAGGTCACATTATATCTCAAGCATGCATCCACATAGATCCAGAAAGGACTAAGGCTATATCTTATCTTCCATTACCTCACAACAAAAAGGCTATGCAATCATTCTTTGGGAAAATCAATTTTGTGAGGAAATTCACCCCCGATTTCGTTGAAACTATCTATCCCTTACAAAAAATGATTCATAAAGATTTTGAATTTAAGTGGGATGATGAACGAAAGAGGGATTTTAGCAATATTAAGACTGCAATATCTCAGGCTCCGGTGCTACGAAGTCTCGATTTCAACAAAGATTCATTTATCTATATGTTTTCCTCCGGCCAATCATTAGTTGCATTATTGACTCAGAAGGATGATGATAACAACGAGGCCCTGGTATTATTCATGAGCACTAATATCCAAGGGGTCGAACTAAACTACCTTTCTATAGACAAGCAAGTTTATGCGGTATACAAGGCATTAAAACACTTCAAATATTACATCCTTAATAACCATAACAAATTCATCATGCCTCAGCCTGCAGTCTGATCCCTATTTACTCAACATGAGATGGGTAAAAGAAGAGAAAATTGGATGGCAGTAGTCCAAGAATTTGATCTAGATATAAAAATTGCTAAACTGGTTCAGGGACAAGGGTTATGCAAACTGGTAGCTGAAGCCCAGGACCAAGTAAATGATTATCCTGGATGGGAGAATTAATTGGAATTATGGTGTGGCGAAGCTTCATACATCTCTCCAAGGAAAGAGTCTTGGTACGAGAAATTAAATTATCTCCTGCATCATGGGACTTGCCCAGAAAACCTAAACCCTAGGGAAAGGAAAGCCCTCAAGTTAAGATCCGCACAATATCGCCTCATAAATTTGGTACTATTCCATACTAATTACGATGGGGTACTTTTAAGATGTCTCGAATGTGAAGATGAAAAAAAAGTTCTGAAGGAGCTCCATGATGGTCCTGTAGGTGGACATTTCGCAGGAAATACCACTGCTCATAAAACACTGAGAGTTGGCTATTATTGGCCTACTTTGTTTAGGGACGCTCAAACATATGTTAGAAACTATAAAACTTACAAAATAAGCGCGGGGAGGGAGAAGAGAGCATTTGTCCCACTCCAACCGGTGGTCGTTTCCAGGCCATTCGAGAAATGGGGGTTAGACATCATAGGAGAGATTACACCAAGCTCTTCAAAACAACATAGATACATACTAACCGCCATAGATTATTTCACGAAATGGGCGGAGTCCATCCCTCTGATCCATGTAAAGGAAAAGGTGGTGATCCAATTCATAAAACAACAGTTGATCACAAGGTTCGGTGTGCCTTTCATCCTTGTTTTTGATAATTCAATTTAGTTTTCTTCCACCTTATTAATGAAGTTTTTTCTAAACAAAGGAATCATAATCAGATACTCTGCAAACTACTATCCATAGGGGAACGGTGTGGTAGAATCAACTAATAAGAACCTAGTGAGGATATTGAAGAAAACAGTTGCAGACAACCAGAGGAATTGGCATAGTTCACTTCATAATGTTTTATGGGATGATAGATTTACACCCAAGGAAGCTATAGGGTGTTGTGGTGGGAAATCCCCCTACGGACTAGCAAATAGGGTTATAGTATGCATGCAGATATGACCAAAAGAAAACTACTTTCTACTTTTGTCCCAGACTTAGTCCCCATTTATTTTCATCAAATACATGATTAGACCAACATACCTTCTTCCAGATGGTCGATGTCGATCCTTCTTCACACTTGATCGCTTGTTGGCAACTCTCCTCCCAAGGCTGACCTACATACAAAACAAGCAACAAACTACACATGCATTTTACCTACAGACTAATGGGTTAGAGATTCAAACATATATTTACTGAACTATGAAGAACTCATATAGTGGGACAGGAAAATAATTTCTTTATTATTAACTTTAATGAACCAACTTACAATGTTGAGACCGGCCACTACTCTGTGAATCATGATCTTGGGCTTCTCTTCAATGTCCTCCAACTTCTTTGCTTTGTATCTCTTCTTTCACAAGGATGGCTAAAGGGTTGGGACAATGGGAATATGCAATTGGGAAGAGTTTCTTTACTCTTATTTCTCCTTTTCTAAATGGGACCCCTAACCCTTCTTTTATAGGCTAGAAGAAGCTAGGTATTTGGATGAACCCTCGGCCATGCATGGCCGGGAGTTTTAGTTAACTCACCCAAAGCTGTGTATTCCGTTGGTAACTTTCCTTTTTTCGTTCTTTTCTCGGTCCACGTAGGTTGTTTTAGGTTAGCTAGCATGTACACGCATGCAGTAATGGAGTAGGGTGTGTGGGCCTTTATAAAACAAGTTTTTTAAAGAGTTGTTCAGTAGTGCTTTGGCAAAGAAGGGATCTGAGATGGCCTGATGCCAGGTAAGCATGTATGGCGCAAATTAGTGTTATAACAAATGCCCCCTAATGTGTGAGGTCAGAAGAGCATCTTATGGCCGAAATACATTACCAATCTTTACTGATGTGTCGAACAAGTGAGCCTAGGGACCAGGAACCGAGAGTCATCATCTGCAAAATAACAAATGTCTCACCGAGGCGGGCATACCCATGCTCAGGATAAAATAGAATCATGGATACCAATCAAATACATTATAGATCCATGTCAAATAACTATATAAAGTGTAGTCGTGAACAATACGCAACAGAGCTACATCTCGAAATGAAAAAGATATACATGTAGAGTATCCATCTTCTAGAAGCTGATAAGGCCTGATGGTTGGAGATGAGATCTTCAGAGCTCGAGAAACAACTTCAAAATCATCAAAACTCAAGGTAAGAGTGTAATATGGGTATACGACTTCACTACCCAAAGGTATTCGACGGCTCATCGGTCATGGACTAGATAATCTTGATGATCAGACTGAAGGCTTCATTGATTTCGAACAAGGACTTGATTGGACATTCAGGATGGTCGGGTATGAGGGCAAGAGACAAATTGTAGAGGGGCCGACTCAGGCTTGGTAGAAACTT
>JASDQU010189644.1:3745-18509 GCA_032191745.1 Picea mariana | reverse complement strand
AGAAAATGTGGTGTGATAAAGAGTTAGAGGAAAATGGAAAATTAAGGTATTATAACTATGTAATCAACCCTAATCTAGAAGATCAAAATTATCTATTTGTTTTGCCAAGTGTAAAGGAAAAAACAAGCATTGCTAAGATAAGAACAAATTCTCACGAACTCATAGTGAAACTGGACTTTGATCAATTCCTAAAACAACAAAAGTATGATGATCTGGAAAAGCTTCTCTTAATGCTTTTGGATTCCATGCAGCATGAATATTCTTTTGATATTTAAAAATATCTTCATCTTTCAAACTTTTATTTTTAAATTTAACTTGGCCTTAAATAAAAATAATAAAAACACCCAAAATTCAAATTCTACTATACTCCCATCCAATGCTTTTTCCTTTTTCCGGTTGTGTAGGCCGCCATTCTTGCAGCCGACCCAAGCAGTTTAAAGAAAGGTACTCCTCATTGAGGAGGGAGCACGAAAAGGCATCACTAAAGACATAGTAGCAGATTGGATATTGGTCACCCTCTTTTCAGGTTAGTAATATCCAATTTGCTAAGCAGTATTGTTGCAAATGGATTGAATACTGTTGTAAAATACTGATGCAATTTGCTAAGCAGGTTAGAATACGGTTGCAAATGGATTGAATACTGTTGTAAAATATAAAAAAAAAGAGATTTCAAGTTTGATTCTGAGAGACGTTTTTTTTAGATTAAATGAATTATAATCCACCTGTTGCAACATTTTTTTTTTTCAGATTGAATAATTCACCTATTACAACATTCAATACTGCTTAACAAAACTGGATACCTGGAATGAATAGCTTTTTTGGAACTGTGGAATTGAAGTATCTTTCATTGCATTGTACTATTGATTTGCAATGGGATCCAATCGCCAGACAAGTTGGTTGTCTACACAATGGGATCCAATGGCCTGTCAAGTTGGATGTGTGCTCTTTGCAATGGGAACCAATAGCCTGACAGTTTGGTTGTGTACTCGGAGTACACAACCTAACACTGAATTTAATCTCAGATCATGTATCCTCGTTTCTTAACACTGAATTTAGTCTAAAATAATCTTCGTATCCATGTTTTCATTTTCACATCTCAATCCAACAATGAATCTAGTCTCACATCATATATTATCGTATCCAGGCTGTCGATTATTGTCTCTCCCACGTCTTAAGCTCCTTCGGTTCTGTCTATTTTGTATATTATTACTGTCATTCTTGCAGGTATACGCACCCTCATTTTCGGAGCGCTCTGGAGATGTATTTTTTTATACAAAAGTTGAAAATAGAACATTCCTCGGCGACCATGGAGACTTCACATTCTGCACGGAATTAAGCAGCTGGTTTTGAATTTTCTTCGTATAAAAAACGCCGATCCAGTTTCGCTCGAACAGTAGCAATGTATTGTAATTGTACGTCAAGTTTGTTGATCGGCGTTGATAATGAGAGAAAGAAACCCTATGTATTGGCGGTCCCGTCCTTGGCACAGGGCCATCTTAGTCCATTCCATTCCCTTAGCTGGCTAACATTTTCGCTTACCACATGGGTTCTTGGCGACCTCTATCGGCTGATTCTACTCACTCCAATATTCTGAGTCAAAGAACACGCTACTGAACGCTGGCTTATGATTCTACTCACTCCACCGATATTCTGAGTCAAAGAACACGCTAATGGTGAACGCTGGCTTATGAAATCTAAACCAATGGGTAAGGGAAACCACTCGGAGGTGGAACGAAGGAGTTGTTAGAGGAGGCCATATCCCATAAGTGGCCACACATCCCATCAACTTGCGGCAAAGAAACATCGCAGTAAAAAACCTGGAAGGAAGTCATTCGGAGTAAAAATTGAGTAGCACTTATTAAAGTTGTCATTAATGATTTGATTTGTAACTATTATGTTAATTAAATACATGTTTTGTCTTGTAAGGAAGTTAATGGTTCAAATCAGAGCTCTTCATTTATTGTGACAACAAAGAATATTTGGAGCATATGAAATCATATATCTGGCCATTTTCAATAAAGTTCATTAACATTGGTCATTTTCAATACGTGCAGGCCTATTGACGTAATAATGACCCTCGAAAACCCTCGGATGGGGTGACATCTGATGACCATGCAAACTTGGGAGTTACCCCTAGCCGCCATCCCCCCTTCAGTCTGTTCTGCATGAGTAGCCTACACTTGACGAGAACGATGGTGCGCTTGTGTGGAAAGTTCGATTTAATGGCGCACTCAAAGCGCGAGTTGGATCCTGTCAGACCTGGTACAAATTGTCTACATGCTATCAACTTGGCCTTAATGAAGCACTCATCTATCAAGATGGCTGCAAATATGAAGGTTAGCATTGGAAATTGTCTTATTGTTCTGATTTTTGTTCAAGTTCATACTTAGGTTTATCTCTCCTACTCTGGTTTTTGTTCCTCTAGGCATCCTCTCTTCCTCTCAATTGTCTTCTCAGCCCCAGCTTTCCCCATGCCTAAAGAAAGGGGAAAGCCTAAGAGAGGACCGACCTACTACAACTTCGCTACTCGACACCGTCATCCTAGACCTTCCATCGAACTAGTTCTGCCCCCCATTTCTCAAGTCCACCCTGCTGGCCTCCCAATGAACATTTCACCGGGCTCTGCCCAAAATTAACTCGAGGATGACCAGCCCATGGCTTATGTTGAGGAAGAGGTCCCTCAGGGTCCTCCTCTAAAACCTATAAACTCTTTCCTCTTCTTTGACTCTAATATGTTGACTCTGCCCCTCACTTCTGGTCATCATTCCATGGAAGGTGATTTTGCTCCAAACTTGGGAGGTTGCCCAGCCGAAGAATAAATTCCTATAGTGGAGCAAAAAGAAGAGGCTCCACCTATTGGCGACTCTAAACCACCGGTAGCTTCAGCCCCAGCTTCGCCTAGCATATGGCGCTTCTCAGGGGAGCATTTGCAACTAATTTTTGAAATGTGATGGGATGTCACAGGGTAGCTTCACCATGAGACTATCCTCTCTCAATGCCTAGATGTTTTTTTCGACGCCCTATCAAGCGAGCTAGGCAAGAATAGGGGCCCAACACGCTCCCAAACCTATGTGTTCACTCTGTGACCTACCGATGGTGACGACAATTTGGGTTCGCCTACAATCTAATTTATTTTACTATTGTTTTGTTTCTCTGTTTAGAACAGCCATGGTTATAGAGAGGCTATTGCTTAGTGTAAAGAATCCATCATGTATTATACTTAATCAAACATTTAATAGAGCGCCACCTATTCTGGTTTCCATATGTATAATAAAACATGTGGCAAGTTTTACCATACATACATATTGTTTTAATGATATTTAAAGAAAATACAAACTTTGTATTTACCCAAAAAAATAAAAAATAAAAAAATAATGACCCTCGAAAACACATAGCGTCTCCAATACAATGTCAAGGGTTCGAAACTAGAGGTTTTGCTGGCGTCTCTTTCAATGCTTCCTTCGACGGTTATGCTCTGGAAATGGATAGCCCGGTGCCCCACTGGCTCAAGATCAGTGAGTCCCCATGATGACCTGGTCCATTCTTATTGGAAAGCCCTTCAGCTCCAAGATCCTGGTAGAGAGTAGAAACCATTTTTGTGAGAGGTACATTGCCGTTACTTTATAGTAAAAAATAAGAATAACATGAGAAAAACAAATCTTTAATATTATTATCGAAATGTTTGCTCTTTCATTACAGAATCCAAGTGAAATATGAAAGTCACCCAAAATGATATTCACAAAGAATAAAACAACCATCGAGAAGGTGAGGTAAATATAAGTCACAGTGAATCAATTACAATGGTTGAAATTGCAAGAGAGAGAAGGGTGCAAACGATTAAATCGCGGCGAGCCAGGCGGGGCAGATCGACGCCATAATCAATCCACTGGTGGTGGTGATGGCAACAGTAAATCCATCACTTTACGATCATCGGTGATTTTAGAAGTGAAAGGAAACATTTAGGCTTTCAAACTTCACTGGACATTGAATCTCTTTATATATATGAAACCATGGCAACTTTGTCTAAACTTCGCTGGACATTGAATCTTTATATATGAAACCATGGCAATTTTGGAGCAATGAAGAAATCAGAAACAACTATAATTATAATTAAATAATTATAATTAATATTATATGTTTTGATTTAATTGATAACATAGTATTATTTTTGTGGAGTATGATTTAAAATTGCTTTTGTTTAGTTAAGAGTTGGTCTTCATTCCTCACTAAGAAATAAGTTAACTACTTAAAACTTAATCTAAAGACATTTAGTAAGAATGAAAATCTGACCCTTTAAAAACCACCACCAAATTAATTTTTTTGGTGACATAATTTTCTTTAATAACTTTCATAATTATCTCACTCTATGATCCATTTTTTCACCATAATTAAAATATAATATCATTATTTTTATCTTTGAATGACATGTGATTGTAATTTTTTCATTAGATTGATGTTTTTCTTTTCTTTTATTTTAAAAGCAAACGTATATAATAAATTAAACATTCATTGTAAATTTTCAATAAAAAGCATGGATATTAAAAAAAACAAATACTTTTATTTAAATTCATGTAATTGATTTGAATATTTCTACTCAACACTTGAAACCAAAATTACAAAGTATTTGTACTATTACAATTCAAATAATTCATAATAGATATCATAGATTTACATTTATAAACGATATAAACAAATGTTCTTTAAACTAATGAGACACATAGTTTTAAATTTACAATACATATTAGTTTTAAATAGATTGTGTGCTTGTGCATATTAGTAAGTTAAGCTTAACCCTCTATAATGGGTTTGAGTGGGCTTAATGATCAAAAACATGTATTTTCTCATAAGAAGCAACAAGTTTAAATCCAAAACTTTACATTGAATCTTTATATATGAAACCATTATATATAAACTTTATATATGATCTGAAAACTTTCGATCCAAACATCATACAACATATGGTCGTCCTATTTGCTTGGACGTACGACGACCTGAAAACTTTCAATCCAAACATCATACAACATATAATCCCTATGAAACCCCAGACTCGGCCTTTCCAACAGAAATTGAGGAAAATGCATCTTAAATTGGAACCTACCGTTAAAAAGGAACTAAATAAATTACTAACTGCAAAGATAATTTTTCTGGTTAGGCATACTCAATGGGTGTCTAACTTAGTCCCTGTAAGGAACAAAAGTGGTGAAATTCGACTTTGTGTCAATTTTCGAAACCTAAACCGAGCATATGATAAAAACAACTACCCTGTTCCTCCAATGGAACGAATTCAACAATAGGTGTCTGGTTCCAAGAGACTATCTTTATTAGATGGTTTTTTGGGATACAACCAGGTCCTTATGTCTCTTTCGGACCAACTTAAAACCACCTTTCATACCTCGTGGAGCACTTACGCCTACAAGAAAATGAATTTTGGACTAATAAATGCTAGTGTCACTTTCCAGAGAGCAATGGATATTGCTTTTGGTGGCCTCATTAACCAGTCAGTTGTCTTCTATCTTGATGATTTCACTATCTTTTCAAAAAACAAGAAAGATCAATTGTCTCACCTTAGGGCTTTCTTGAAACGATGCCGCAAGTTCGACATATCTCTCAATTCCAAAAAATCAGTCTTTGCAGTAGAGAAAGGCAAATTGCTTGGATTTATAGTGTCTAAGGATGGAATGATTATTGATCCCGAGAGAACCCAAGCCATTTCTAAACTTCCTCCTCCTTCTTCCAAAAAGGCCATGCAATCCTTTTTGGGAAAGATTAATTTTGTGAGACGATTTGTCCCGAGTTTTTCAGAAATGGTTAGACCTCTACAAAATCTAATTAAAAAGGATGTTTTGTACTGATGGGGACCACAATAATGTTAGGCTTTCGATTCAATTAGAAAATCAATAATAGAAGCACCTTCCCTGATGAGTCCCGATTTTTCTCAGGACTTCACTCTATAAACTTTTGCATTTGACAGATCCTATGTTGTTGTGCTTACACAGAAAAATGTCGAAAGAAATGAGATACCCATTTCCTTCATGAGCTCTGCTTTTAAAGGAGAAAAACTTAATTACCCCGCGGTAGATCAGTAGGCATATGCTTTTTTTAAAGCAGTGAAACACTTCAGGTCTTATTTGTTGAAATCCAGGACAAAAGTTGTCGTTCCTTACCCCGTTGTGAGAAATATGTTAGTACAAAAAGAGCTGAGTGAGAAAAGGGAAAATTGGATGGCATCCCTACAGGAATATGACCTTGAAATAACCCCTGCCCAAATTGTTAGAGGTCAAGGCCTATGTAAACTGTTGGTTGATTCAGTTGAGGAATTAGAAATTCAAATAAACACATCAACTGTAAATCAACATAACGAAACACAGATCAGTTATGCACAAGCTACACCCAATTACTGGTATGAGATCATTAGATTTTATTTAACGCATGGATCTTCTCCCCGCAATATTGATCCCAAAAACAGAAGAGCACTTAGGCTTAAATCTGCATCTTTCTAGTTAATCAATGATATATTATTTGGAAAGAACTTTGATGGTGTTTTTCTACTTTGTTTAGAAAAGGAGGAGTCTGAAAAATCGCTTGTTGAACTTCACTCCGGTGATGTCGGTGGTCATTTTGGTCGAGATACCACTTCCCACAAAGTGCTAAGGGTTGGATACTATTGGCCTACCTTGTTTAAATATGCCCATACATTCTCCCACAAATGTATAATCTGTCAAAAGGATGCAGAACGGGTGAACAATGTAGCTTTTCCTTTGCAACCTATTATTGTAGATGCACATTTTCAACAATGGGGTCTAGACATTATAGGACCAATTAATCCCCCTTCCTCGAAACAACACAAGTACATTCTCATGGAAACGGGCTATTTTACAATATGGTCTAAAGCCTTACCTTTAAAAGTGGTCAACACCAATCAGGTAGTGTCTTTTCTGAACTCCCATATCATCACTCGATTCAAAATTCCTAAATGTCTGGTTTTTGACAACACCTCTTATTTTTCGTCCCTTGATAGGAATGTTTTCACTCTGGAAAAAGGGATTAAACTGAAGTATTATGCTAGCTACTACCCTCAAGAGAATGGTTTAGTCGAGTCGACAAATAAGAATTTAATCAAGATTATTAAAAGGACAGTTTCAGAAAACCACAAGAATTGGCACAATGCATTGTACAATGCACTTTGGGCTGATAGGGTAACTCCAAAAGCTTTCGTTGGTAATTCCCATTTCTTCCTCGTCTATGGAAGAGAAGCTATTCTTCCCCCACATGTCTTACTTCCTTCTCTGCAATTATCGAAGAAAGTTCAAGAAGAGGATTGTCCTCCCCTAGAAAACCAGATTAATGCTTTATTAAAACTAGAAGAGGTGAGAACACAAGCGAAGCAGAAACTTGAACAACACTAGCAAATTGTGAAGAGATGGTTTGATGCAAATTCATCATCTGATAGGAACTTTAATGTTGGGGATTTGGTTCTCAAGTGGGACAAAGCACATGAGGGTAAAGGGGAACATACCAAGTTCCAAAACCTGTGGTTGGGACCGTTTGTAATTTTTGAAAAATTGGGTCCTAGCTCTTTTTGTCTACATAACCTGGAGGGACAGTCGGACACTTTCCCAGTGAATGGCCAAGATATCAAGAGGTATTTCGCTTGATGATTTATGATCCACCCTCTTGTAAATATTTTTTAATTTTCTTTTCTGTTTTTTATTTTGGTTCTTTTCATTTTTCTTGATTTTGATTTGTTTTCTAAATAATCATATCTGAATCACCATTCATTTGTTGAAGGGAATCAAAATTCTTATTCATTAGCAGCAATTGATAACATTTCAAGCACCTCAACAGTAAATCCTAAACTCATATCAGCAGAAGTAAGTTTCTATGCAATCAGTGTTTCTCGTTTCTCATTAAAATTACAAGAAGACATGATTATCCTTAACAAACTTCTAACGTCATCCCTGTTTTAATGAGGACAACTCAATTGTGTTTCCCCATCATAGAGATGATTTCCTAACAAAAATCTAATTGTCCAAATCATGATGAAAGTCATCAGAACAGAAAAGTGATTCTTAAATGATCAATCTTTTCATTACCAGACTATGAGATTTTCAATATCACCCCGCTCTCTTGGACATCATGAAGTTTCTGGAAATTTTTAGAGATTTGGAAGAACTATAATGTGTGGTAATTCTATGTAAACCCGTCGGGACACTGAATAGGTCTGTTGGTAGCGAGTAAATTCACACATGATACCAAGGCAACTTCGTCGGGGTACTAAATAGGACTGCTCGCAGCGAAGCAATGCTGGGTTTAAGAATATCCTCAGGTATGTATTTTAATTTGATCGAGTATGAAGATGTCTTTATCATGAATGGACGACTCCTGGACAGGACAGAGGTACTAGAGTGGGTTAAATGATATCCCTGTCGAGGCTATGGACACCTACTAGTAGAAGTGGCCCTGTCAATGGTATCGAAGTCATTTGTATAAACATCGCTACACCTGTGATCTAAATAAGATACCATATTACATTTTCGGATAGAAATACATCCAATGTTATGACTGTACTATTTTTTGAGTTATTATCAAAATGCTTGATCTATCGTTAATTGTCTCTCAAATGTATTTCATATGTGCCCCTAATATAAATTTTTGGTTATGCAGAGATAACTACTTCGCCCAGCATGTCACCATTGTTGTCAGCCACCAATTTTGTGAAATTTTATCATAATTGAAAGTCATCACAAAGAGATAAAATCTTTTTGTAGCTGCCTCCTCCTTACATTTATAAATGTTTTTGTCTTTTAGCTTCAAGGAGATTTATAGGGCTAACTTATTATATGACTTTTTCGTTTATTTTGTTTAAATTTCATGACTGCAAGCATGAAATTAAAACAAAAACAAACTTGGCTTGGGTAATCATTCTGCAGTTTGTGTTTTATTCTATTCTTTTACCAAAGAGATTACACTTTAAGGGAACCTATGTTTTTATAAGTTTTAATTTTTATAAACTTATTGATTAATCTATTGCCACATTTTTATGTACTATGGGAAATATGACTCGATCATATCTATGGTTGATTGTATGGTTTTAATTTTTGAAATGCTTAAACGCGCAGAACCTTGGATTAACATTTGATATGTGCTCTTTTCCCTATCAGTCATATTCCTTTCATGTCACCTAGTACAGAACTGATGTACCCACAAATACACATCATTCTATTGTCCTGTACATTTAAGGCTTTCATTCATTATTCGAATAGGCAGCTGATAATAGTTGGGGTTTAATCTTCATTGTGTATAATGGTTCATGAGCCTACGTGTCCATTGGTTTTCTATCACTCCAAACTTAAATTATCAAACATGACAGCCTCCCAAGTTCGTAGGTATCAGGTCGTTTTGGTTTTTACAGACTTCTCCTTGTTATTTGTCTATTGGAAGACAAAGCCTCCCTCTCGTGGTATTTACTGTGTCTTTTGATAGCAACCATGCCCCCTATGGTTTGAATTGAACCTAATGGCTCTCAAGCCCTTCTCGCCCACGACGATTCCATAAACGATTCACAAATGCACGGTTGGGATATTTTTATCTAAAAATTCGAAGTTTATAACCTAGCAGTCGCACGGGATTTTTCTCAAACATTTGTTGGCTTTAGAGCCAAAGTTGGGGATATGAAATTGGAGGTCACAGAGGACTCTATAGCCTGGGCAATAGGACTGTCACAGGAAGGCGAAAAATGGTTCAAAAACGCCAAGCTAGAAGGCATGCCTTGGAGCCTATTCATGGTCTCTAGGAATTCAACATGCTGCCCTAAAGGTACTCCTATTACCCTCTTGAAACCTTGATGGCACGACCTTCTTCTGATTCTAAAATAATTTATAATGTGCGAGGGTAGGTATGGTTTAGTATTTTTGCATCACATCCGACTGTTGAAGTTGTTCCTAGAGTTTAAGCTAAACATGCCCTTCTATTTGTTGATGAGCCTGCATAAGATGTCAAAACGTTATAAGAAACATATTTGAAACCCTATGTCTAGCCTCTTCCACCATAGGCTTATACGAATTATGTTTCTATCGCACCTGTCTCAAATTGGGGACACTTGGGAAAAATTCCTATGTCGAAACAATTTTTCCCTACCCAAGAGCATAGTGGACCCACCTTTGCATTCAAATGTAAACCCAAATTCTGATAACCCTATGACCGAAAGTCAAGGTTTTGATTCACATAGAGACCGTGAGCTCACTGAACCAATTTTTGTTTCTATGAAAAACCCTCTCGGTAAAAAACCCCGATATAATTTTGTACCCAAGAAATCGTTAGAAGAGGTAGTGGATGTGTTGAAGGAGAGGGTTTCTCCTGCTCCTTCTATTGAGCCGACTCAAAGTTTTGTTGACAAACCAACTGTTAAGAAAAAATCGTAAGAAGACAAGATAACTCAGATTTGAGTTTTATAAACAAGAGATCAGGTCGATTAATATCCAGGAGTCTGAGAAATCGAAAGCAGGATCATTTGAGCTCGATCTCAATGATCGAGGTCAATGATCATTGTTCCGATGACGAGATCAATGATTTCCTTGAACGAGAAGATGTGGTTAACCAATGTCTCGAAAATGAAACTGTTGGTCAAGCTATACAATATGACTTTGTTTCTAGACTACCTCAGTTTCTAAAAGGTCAAGAGGACTTTATTGGCATAGGCCATGATTTGAAACAAGCTACAGGAAAAACTGAAGCACCCATTGCTGAGTACACTCAACCTCGGCTTGCTATAGCACCAGTACATTGTGACAATTCTCTGGACTAGGTAGAACGCTACTACAAAGACATACCATATTTACAGGCACAATTAAAACATTTGGCAACTCGAAATTCTCTTCTTGAACGAGAAAATCGGGAGTTGAAGCCATGCGCAGATCGGGCAAGTAAAAGGCCCAAAAGAACCAGTAGTGTGATTATAAAAAATGCAACCAACTTCAATGCCATCATTAACTCAAAACTATCTGACCCTTCACTATCTAATTTCTAGAATGGTAAAAGTGGTTTTGATTTGCTTTCATTTTATTATGTTATAAAAGTCAAATAGGAAGATTCATTTTGATTTTCTTTGTCAATATAAGACTAGCTACAGAATCTCACGATTCTGTAACCAGTCTATTTCTAAATGTTATTTTGTATTATTTTCTAAAGATCAATTTTGTTTTATCATTTACAGGAAAATAATAATTATGGTGCTATTCACAAGGAGAAGCCATCTTGGATTATGTGTTGTATAGTTTAGTAGTTTCTTTTTGTTTGAAATTTTTTTTTCATTATGTAATAAATTTTGATAAACCAACCCCTACAGGAATGATTCCATGTTGTACTATTTTTGTAAAGCAATCTATTTTTTTGGGTTTACGCTCTATCTTGCATGATAAGAGGTTGTTAATCCAAAACTAGTTTAAATAATGAACATTGTTAGTAGTGAAAACAACTTTTGTTGGGATACAGTACGGACATGTGATTTTGAGAACTGATATGGGAAATATATTCACCATCGGCTTTAGACCTGTGTGATTCTTATTCCATTATGTTCTTCTATTGCCTCGGTCTTATGAGATATCATTGTGTTTGATGCAGCTTTAGCCTTGTCATTATACGGTGTTTCATATTGTTAAGTATTTAGATGTTGTCCATAATTTGTTATACCATTTTGTATGTGTGATCAATTTATCATTTGATTATTATTGAATTTATTCCTAATATTAAATGATGGATAATATCAATACTCAGAATTGAGTTTTCTCTCGTTCTTAAATATTGATTATCATAAAATCATAGGAGTTTTAATTAGTTATTATTTTGTTGTTATATTCTTGCTCCAACACATTACACGCTTCTTTGAATTTGTTCTGGAATTACTAATATTGTTCTTTCATAGGTTTCCCTTCCATGCAGGACAAATAGGAGCTCAGACAACACAGGAAGATAAACTCAGTTTAGTCGATTAGTTACAGGTTAGTTTGTGTGTTATTTAGTTAAATCATTTATTAATGAAATGATGATTGCATGAATTAGCTATGACTATTTATGTATCGTTGTTTCAATTGTACTTGCTTGGTATTTATTAGTTTTAAATCTTTGAATATTCAAAAACAAAACAAAAAGATTTATGTGCTTTCTTTATCTCATTTAGAAACATTTTTTAGAACATTCATTTTGCAAGATTTCAAGTAAACCCTACAAGTTGTATATAGATTGTTTATAATCATTTGTACATATTCATGTTTCTATTTGGACATTTTTAATTAGTAAAATTATATTCTTAGTATCATAGCCTTAGATTAGTTTATTTCTTTTATCATTTTTAGGACTTTAGTTGGCTAACGGAGCCATTAAACCCGTCGGGTCATTTCATTCTAAACGGCTTGGGTTAATTAGACAACCCCAGTCTGGATTTGACCTTCCAGTTGACGGTGTGTCATTTACGCCCATCAACACAACTCCATATCAAGTGCATTCATATTCTATTCGCTACTCAGATTTACAATACCCATAGAACATTCATGAAATTTTCCAAATGGATGGTCATTCCAAATCTACTCCTCATTAGCGACAAGTTATAGAACACCATGTTTTACCTCCTCATTAGCCTCCTATTTCTACACCAATAACAATGTCCCATGGTCCAAGACGTCAACGTTATTTTTCCCATTAAATTTTGTTATCATTTGTTCAAGGCAATACTCATACTCAAGTGGATTGTATAGCATTTCCTAGTTCCATTTTACATCATCTTACAAAACCATATCCTTGGATTTGCATTTCTATTTTCAATCCTAGTGCAGTTGTACAGTCCATATGGAATTCAATGCCTCTTATTCAGGATGAGGATTATGCTTCCATTACACCTATACATTGGCCTTGCTCTCTTTCATCTTAGGATTTGATGGCACATTCAACACAGTAGGTTAAATATCATATGGGGCCCTGTTCAGGGCATACATCTTTTGGTTGTCACTAAAAAGCTTCCATATTTTCTCCAATTACATGAAAGCACTCCTAAGCTCATACCCCTTGGAGACACAATTTTTTGTATAAGGAAGCAAGAATGTCTATAGATTCTAGCAGTGTGAATATTCAATAGTAATTACTACTTTCATTTACACATTTAGCCAATGCACTCTCTATAATTCCTGTCTATGGGTCAACTTCTCTCATTTTTTCACTTCAACTATATGATACATCATTGCACATCTCTAATTGTACCATTGCATATCTCTCCCCATATATGAAACATACTTGTTCTAGCAAATAATTTTTCAATTAGGTTCAATCTCTTTCCACCATCACCAGTGATAGACTAAGACAAATGGATAGATACTCCAAATCACTAACACCTAGTTTTTAGGACTACCATCAATCTCTCTACATTCCCATCTTGCATCGTAGCCCAATGCTCAACATTTAGGGATGTTTCTTTCAACCTTTTTCATCTTCTGGACACATTCTTATAAACTTCATGTTTCACCATTGACACCTTTTCTTTGTCATGATGCCATCAATTCACAATAGTGAAAACTATAGGTCATTACCAAAGGGAGGATCTACATAATAATAGGCACACCAACCACTCAATTTTCCACCACAACACCATTTTCCATGAAGACATGAATATTTTTATAGAACCACACTCAAAATTCCTATCCATTTCTTATAATCTCATTTCTTCCCCTAGAGCCATTCTTAAATTTGGAGGAATGTGGGGACGCTTCAAACTAAACTAGGAGGAGCTTATGTGGAATGTTAGTGCACACTCGCCAAGAAAAATGCTTCACTAATAGTGCACCTCCATTGAGGGAACTTTTCTAGTTTTCCAATAGAATGCTTTCGAGTTGTGCACTTATCCAATATTTTTCTTTTATTTTTTCCTTTGAGATGCATGCATTTAATTTATTATTTCTTTCAATTAAACAATTAGCTTGAATGGACCCATTGTAAAACAATAAAAAACCTTTGAGCATATGAATAACAATAAGCATATGTTCATATCTATTATTTGTTTTGGTTTTCTTCTCTAATTCTAGCCTTAGTTGTAAGATCTCACAGAGAGCTTCATACCTAACACCAATTTCTACATGTGTGGGGGGCATATGCCATGCTCATTCAACACTCCATATTTAACCACAAACAACATAAGAGAAAGGATGACACTGAGTTCTTTGGGGTATCCGAGATCATATTTAGCCTCAAGGTATGCATGTTTCACCTAAGTGTTTCATAAAAAGACAAATAATTTATCATGGAATAGATTAAGATGAGCATGGAGGAAGGGGTAGTTATTAATACATTTTATAAGTTACAATTAGTGATGTTGATAAGATACTAATGGGAAAATATGATTTTTTTTATTTTATTTTATTTTTAAAAATACTTATTCATAGATATTCAAGCTTAAAAAAAAAAAGAATTTTGTTTTTTTCATAAACACATGATATTTATTAATAAATTTCATAATATTAAGATTTGTATTTTTCTTCAAAAAAAAAATTGAAATTTTTTTATTACAAAACAAAAAAATATGTTCCATTTCCAATCTACTCAAAATATACTCATGGTTTGAAAAATAGATCTCCTCGCCAAGGAGAACACACAATGCATTCTTAGAAATTTAATACATGGAATTATACCATTTTTAAAAATTTATTATTTTTTAAAAAATAAATCTTTAGCAAAAAAAAATTGCATTCTAAAATATTGAGATGAGAGAAGATAATACTTTTTA